>BSBK01003159.1:612500-882059 GCA_027943335.1 Chamaecyparis obtusa
GTGATTTTCATATTTGACATGTCCACCGGAGTCAGTTCCTTGTTTCTTTGCTTTTAACATTCTTGTTATATTTTATTTTAATACCAATATTATCACTCTACATATGTACTCCAGGAGCCCTGATGTAAGTTGAACTTCAATTTTGCATAATTATTTTAAAAGACAAATTTATTGAGACCCTATTGAGAAACATTTGGAGATTTAAGTAGTAGCGACCGTGAGGAACATATGGGGGTTTTTCATTAAGTGCTGGTAGATATTAGCTCGATATTTCAATTACTAGTCAAATCTGTCATATGTTACTTTATTCAGCTATCTATTTTATTGACAGGTACTGCTGACATTGTCTGGTGCCTTCTGACAAGATTGGCAAGATGCTGGATAGACCCAGGTAGGGTAAATGGGCTGAAATTATCACTCATGAAGGCAATCTATCCCAGTCACATCTAGCTCTAAGTCTGGTCAAAGTCTTTTCTTCATGTTGATAGCTTCTTTTGTGTTTGTGGTTGTACTTCTTCAATCTCTGGTTATGCCTTTGCCTGTGGGAAAATGATCGTAGTTGGAAATCCGTTAGATAAACTTGGAACAAACACTAAGAATCCAGTGGAGCTTCCATAAATTTAAGAGAGACCATATTTTAATACAAAGGGAATAAATGTACTTCTCACTATCCCCATCTTGTTGGTTAAAAACGATACAAAACTCCAGATTCCAGAAAGCAGGGATGAGTCTACAGGGGGTAGATGTATACAGGGGGAGGAATTAGGTGTTAGTGAGACAACATTAACAGCATAGAAGAAAGAAAGAGAGGGAACAGTGATAAATGTCTTTAAGAGATAGAGGCATTGCCAACAGACTAGGGAGTTCAGCAATTTAGTTCCAACTAAAACCTCTGTGCCATCTCTGTGGACATATAACAGGAAAAACTTATATGAGTCAATGGTGCTGTCAATTTGAATAACTTAAGCTGGTGGATTGTGTTCAGCCTTGGATAAAATCTCACTTAATATTTAAATTGTTCAAAATTTATGAAAATTTGGCTGATCTTCCTAGGATGTTAAAATATTTGTTACTTCACAAATGATTTTTGTGCATGTCTTATAATTCAGCCATCGCTTTTGCATTGTTGGATGTGCTTATAGGCTGTTTAGTAAATTATAAATGTGAATAAGGTACATAATTACATGGAAAACACAAGGGGATGGGGGCAGGGGCACCAATCAAATCAGGGCATGTGAGTAAATGAATAAGGAGATGTCTATATTATATATAAATATAGTCACCAAAAATTATGAGTATGGGGATGGGGGCATGGCCCACAATCCTAGGATGCAGTTTCTTGGCAACTACGGAAAAAAGGGATTGTTAAGACCATTTTAAGAGGATAATATTTATGATGCAACTTTGAACGCTGGTTATGAATTTTTCAATCTTGGTGAAGATTGTTTCAACGATATTCTAATTAATGCATTTTGTTTGGATGTTACAAATTGAGAGAAATAACAGACCTCAAGGGATTTCCTAGGATGATAGAAAGTCTGCTTGGAGTTTTTCCATGCTCATTATGTGTTGTATCTTGTGTTGGGGTTTTGACTCTACGTTGGATGGAATCAAATCATATGCATTCCTTTATTGTTGCCCTGTGTAAGATGTCTCATTCTGCATTCTGCTCAGGCGAATAGGATTGTTTTCTTTGTTGGGGGCCGTGCAGGTCCTTCTACCCTTGGTGTGTTGGATGGTTGTTGGGTTTCCTCCCCTTCTCTGCTTGGCTTTGAGCTGTATTCACATTCTGTCTTTTTTAGGTTCAATGATGCTTTGTTGATCTGTTCTTCAGTTGGGTTGAAGCCGTCCATTTCTAGGAGATTCTTTGGATCTTGCCCCATTATTATTGTTATTGGTCTTTGGGCATCTAACACCTGGGACATTCAAAAGAATAAAAGAAAGATTAAAGCTCTGTTTGGTATTGCCCTTCAGAGTTGGATCATTAAGCTTTGGTTTCGTTCTTGGGTGATGTGGCCTCTTTAGTGGCTTCTTGTTGTCTTCAGACTGATGTTGTTTAGCATTGTTTATTGTGTGTTGTGGCATTTTGTAAAGGTTTTCAGGTGCCTGTCAAAACTTGTTTGTTGTTGACTTGTTGTGGGCATGTAGTCTGTTGTCACTTGCCATGTTTATTTTCTTGGACAATTTTGAGTAAAGGGTTCTTGCTATCACTTCTCAAATTTATCTTTTTGGACAGCTTTTGTAAAGGATTTCGGGGTTCCTTCAAAACTTGTTGCTCCCTCTAAGCAAAAGCTTATTAGGCTCATTCTCTTGCTCACTTCATAACAATACAAAATAAGCCCAAGAAATGCATGTAAACCATGTCATTTGAAATACACAAGGTGACAATAGTGTAAATGACATCACAATACAATATGTTCACACATCCAAGGCTTCACAATCATGTTAAAACACAGCAGTATGAACAATAACAGTCGTACCCAATACGTAGGATAACATACGATGCATGCTAAAAAAACCATTGACCTCTACATGTCACAAGACCATATTACAGCACTTGCAAATGTGTCATGTTCCCATCTCAATGTAAGGAATTGTGATCTCGTAGGAGGAGAATTCCATCAAAGATATCAATTTAGAATTTCATTTAACAATAAATCTACACAGAAATTCATATTTCAAAGATCAATTCAAGCGGCAATCATTTTATAAGCATTCAAGGATTGACTTGTCAATCCATCAAGAAATACTTATCAGCAAGGGAGTGGTCATGCCCCATCATAGAGGAGACGTTCATAACCAATGGTTGAGTACTAAGGAAACAGTGATATAATTATTATATCAGCGATCATTATTGATATGCATTTGTTATAGTAGACGTAGTGATTATTATTAAGCAGCAGTGATTGTCCTTAACTAATGTGTTAACAGCAATACATGAAGGGGTGCGATTTTTGTTTTTTATTAACTAAGAGACATGCCCCCTCATAAGTATAGCCACTGGCCAGGGGTCGCATATCTTCGAGGTGTAAATGAGGAAGGACACAAAGTGAATTGGGAGATATGGATTGGAATCAGGAAGATCAGGGAAAGTGCTATCTAGTCGACACCCAGTGAATAAGAACAGATTAAGTATACAAAAATATACAACATTCAATAGGAGAATTTGACAGATTACAATTGATCAAGCAAGGCAGAATATCAAAACATAAAGAATATCAGCAGCATCGTCGATCATCACAAATCTTAAAACCCTCATCGGCAAATTAACCTCAAAGACACAAGACACTAGCAGATTAAATATTACATATTCATATCAAATAACAGAGGAGAAATAAACAATATTGGATGCTTTGCAAGTAGTCAGATCAAACTGTCATTTGTTAATATTCCAATTTGTAGTGATAATGTAAAGATCATTGCTTGGCTTTTATACATGTATACACATGCACATCTCTGTTATATGTTAACAAATATTAAATATGCATAACACTGCAACAATCCACCAAAAGGGTAAAGAGGGAATCTGCATTAAGGGAGAACAACTTTAGGGCACCCTGCTACAGTGGGAAGTAGAGAGAATAGATGTTAAGGCACCCTATTGCACTATGATTAAGGGCACTCTATTTCAATTTCCCTTTCAACCCCTAAGTTGAGGGATTGTTGAGGAATCCAAAGATCTCCAACCATGTAAGAATGGAGGGGGATTGCATGGAGGGATAACGATTGTCTTAAAGTGCCCTACCATGCCTCCTTATTCTATATCTTATATGACACACATACAAATCAGATTTGCTGCTTATTGATGAATATATGATTTTTCTGTTCTATTAATAGATTTATTTCATAAACTATGTTTGCAATGTTACCTAACTTGATTGTAGGTCTCCAGACTAGGACTAGCTCATCTTCTCCAGAATAGGACTAGCCCATCTTATTCTTAAGTTAAGAATGTACGCTTAACTAAATTATATGCTTTGTTTTATTCGGTTTTGTGAATTTAGGGCAAAACATAAGTGGTCTAGGAAGGGGACATTACAAAATGTACTTTAACCACACTAAGATTCATTTTGCAAAGAGTTCAAATCATTTATTTAAGAAGGAAGACAAATAATATCACCAACAATACACTACCTTGATTATAGTATTATGGTCATGCTTAAAAACACAATACACGACTTTGGTATGGAAATTCCTCTACTCTAGTGATGGAAGGTAAGTCAAATGTACAAACAATTTGCAAACCTTTTCCCAACAAAAGTACTATATTAGTGTAATATGGCATGCATATGGCAAGAAGACTAATCGTAATAATGACCACCTATATTTTAAGATATTGGAATTTATCATCCACTACATAGATAACTAACTTCTTATCCTTCAAGAGCTCAAGATCCTCAAGGTATTCAGGTTTATTGGAAGCATCAAATTGAATTTCTTAATTTAGCGGACTCACAACTCACCTAGTACACAAATTGCACGTAGTTCATATATCAATTCAATCATACAAGCAATACAAATAGATGTAAAATCCACCAAGGAACATTCATTGGTCCCTGATAGACCACCTTTAAGTACCCCCTAGATAGAAAGTGAACTAACCAAACAAACATATTCTTTGGACCACTCTTTGTTAGACTTGTGATCTTATCCAAAGACACTCTTTTTTGCATTCAAATCGACTCAATTGTAGTTTTGTCCTAGCCTAGTATTGCTCCTATCCATAAAACCCCCATTTTTGGGATTATTGTCACAACCTTTTGTCTTGAGGTTCACATAGACCTTCCCCAAGTATTTTTTTCAAATAAAATTCTCATAGTTGCAATTACAAGGAAAATATGATTTCCTAGGCCCTAAAGCCATAATTCTTAAAAAGACCAAGACATCAAAATTTCATTAGG
This sequence comes from Chamaecyparis obtusa, assembly GCA_027943335.1. Taxonomy (NCBI): domain Eukaryota; kingdom Viridiplantae; phylum Streptophyta; class Pinopsida; order Cupressales; family Cupressaceae; genus Chamaecyparis; species Chamaecyparis obtusa. Next base: position 617,402 of record BSBK01003159.1, read on the forward strand.
TCAAACTATTGATCTAAATCAAATTCAACACAGAGAAAATTTCCATTAAATCTTCATAATATCAATTTGGTACCTTCCCAAAAGCTTTGATGATCGACAAATTCCATCCAATTGAACCGTCACAGAAATAATGATTTACCCTAAATTGAATTAAGTAGTTTTTCCCAGGGCTAAATTTTCTAACCCTTGTTTCTTCAATGGATTCAAACCAGTGCTCAACGTATGATCATTCAAATATTTAATCAATAATATGGTTTATATTAAAATTTAATTGAAGCATAAATAAAAGAATTCCATTCTAAGATGCCAACTTTTTCAACACCTAGTTGATAAACTTGTGATAGACGTTAAATCCTTGAATCAAGCCTTCCAATCCTCCAAGAAGCTCTTGCAAATATTTCTAGGCTCTAATCCCATCCTTTGTGAGTGTGTAAATGCTAAAATAATCTATTCTATTCAAAACCCGTTTTTCAATAATATCCCTCTTCTCAAAACTCTCAAGATCCAATTAGAAATCCCAATTAAAGAAATAATAATTCCATTTTCTAACCAAAGAATATACATTTAAAATAATATAGTTCAAATCACACATTTTCTTTAACTAAAACAATTATAGGAGAGAGGACTTAGCAGTCGTGCATGTACAAATATCCATCATGGTGTCGCACATCTAACCCCTTAATTAATTCTTTTAGACAATAATCAATACATGAAAATTAAAGGCCTTGTAAAGTATTCCAAATGCACTGATACATGTTCACTTGTGCATTCGTAGTTCAGATTGAAGGTGGACAAAATACATACAAGTGTAATTGTAATATAGGAAAAGTTTCTCCAAATGAGAGGTATCTCAAATTAAAACTCTTTTTAAATAACTTACAAAATTTATTATTGCAAAAACCACTCACTTGGACAGGGTTCATAAGTCAAATAGTTTATATTTACACATCTTAGTGCTCATCTATTGGTGCCTAAGCTACCATAAATTCAAGCCTCTCTAACTAGACGGACTATTAAAGGAACATTCTCCCATTTTTTCACATGCACATGGTTCAAGTATAGGTATCTGCAAAAAATAATAATGGTGTAAGGCTCTCTTACTAGACATCAAAATAAATATATTTCACAATTTTGTCAATGTCATTGTAGATTTCATGCAAAGATTGCAACTTCAAATTTAAATGATCAAATACAAATTCCATTTATTCAAACTTAAACTCATAAATCAAATTGAATGCATTAATTTTTCAAAATTGAATCAATTATAGGAGGGGAATTATATAGATGCCATATTCTCAAGGTAGTAAACACCTTTTTTAACCATGTGGAGATAAAAATGCAAAAAGTGGACAAATAATTTATAAAAATTAGATGATAATGTTATAGATCAATAAACTTTGGACAAATATACCTTTTTTTCGTTTATTGATTCTATTTTTAGAAATCATTTTCAGATTTCACATTTCTATCTTATTATTGTAGTTTTCATTCCTAGCCCTCCTTTGTTATTTAAATGTAGTATAAATTAGAACTTGATTTTTTAAATAAAAAACATAATCTCTTCAATTTCTTTATATCCTCCAACTCTGTTATGCTCGGTTAATCTCCTTTTTCTGACGCTCGGTGAAGTCTACAAAATTGCTCAGTTCTCACTTCAACTTGTCTGACCAGCTTTGCATGAATACAATCTTTTCCTTACATGCATAACTCATTATGAATCTCTCATCTCCTTTTATAGACATGATAAACCGTTTTCTCCTCAGCCATAGATTTTTCCACTTAATCTCCATCGTTGATTTTGCCGGTTAAACCTTCCTCAGAACTCGTGTCTTAAACACTTTTCAATCTTCATCATCTGATCAACCTTGAATTTTGTCAGTCGTAGATCTTCATAATTTTTTTTTTAATCTTTGTCCTCGAAATCATCCCAATTTGTCCAGCACATCATCTCAAGTTGGAAATCACATGTTCTATCTTATTTCTTTCACTCAATCAATACCATGATGTGTCAGTGACTTCTAGCTCGGTTAATACCACACTTGGTATACACTACACTTGCTCGGTGTACACTGTTTCTACTCGGTGTATACTAAGTTCTTCATATGCTGACTACATAAACTTTTACATTCTTGATCTTCACTCTGAACAGATTCATGTAATACAATCAAATCACTAACATACTGTCATAGACCCATCAATAAGTTACCCAATGAATACCATAATCATATTTCACTCATACATCTCATTTTCATGTTAATATCTCATTCCTTCACCATTATACCTTCTTCAGATGTTTGCAACTATCATGATAAGAACAGTCAAAACTAGTTGACATCAATGACAATATAATAACTGATTTAATGTATCACATTTACCTTTGTATCTCGGTGATCATCTTCACATTTTGTTATCTAAGAAATCAATCAGTTGTAGTATAACAGTAAGGTGATTGAGTGGGCTATGTACAGATGGGATGGTGAAATGAATCCTAATCTACTATGCATGGGAAAAATATCCCTTTTCTAAAGAAAAGAAGTCTTTCAAGAATTTTCCATGCAGTGGCAATTCTTGTACTTCTCTTGATGTGTTATGCAGGTAATATGAGTGTTCACCTTCTTTGTCTATAATGACATATGGTCCAATCCACAAGGCCTCAAACTTTCCACATTTTCCTTTATCCCCATTTCTATCATTCCACATGAGAACCTATTTCCCCTCATAAAATTTCCTATTACATTATTTCTTATCATGAATATTTTTCACATGATCCTGCATTTTATAGATATGTTTCTAAGATTCTCTCCTTATCTCATCCAATTCTACTAGTTGCACAATTCTTTCCTCCATTGGATCTAAAAATTCTTCCTCCTCAAAAAATTTGTAGACAGGTAACAAGTTTTCTAATGGAAGCTTAGTGTGTTTTCCATATACTAATTTAAATGGGGATTTACCAGTAGATTTATTAGTGGTAATCCTATCTACTCACAATGCTAAATTCAATTTTAAGGCTCAAGCTCCTTTGTTGTTATCAAACATTCTTCTTATGATTTTTAATATTTTTTTTTTCCGCTTGATTCTGCTTGCCCATTTCCTTGGGGATGATATGGTGAAGCATATGTGACAATAATGCCATAAAATTCACAAAAAGTATTAAATTCATTAGATCTTAAACACATACCATTATCAGTTATTATTTTGGAGGGAACACCAAATCTAGTTAATATATTCTCCATCAAGAGCTTGATCATCACTTTACTAGTTTCTTGTCTAGTAGGGGTAGCCTCCACCCACTTAGTGAAATAATTAGTGGAAAATAATATCCATAGATTTCCTCCACTTGATTTGTCTTCAATTTATCCTATTAAGTAAATACCCCATTGATGAAAAGGTTCTTCTGCTTGCATTGGTATTAAAGGCAAGGCTCCTTGGTATTTCAACTTTCATGAGAATCTTTGACAAGCCTCACACTTCCTTACATATGTAAATGCATCTTTAAAAACACTTGTCCAATAGTAACCAACTTTGAGGATTTTGTGAGAAGTCATTTTAGCTAAGAAGTTTCCATTGCATACACCATCATGCATTTCCTTAAGAACCCTCTTAGATTGATATTTGTCTAGACAAAATAATAACACATTGTTGGTTCCCAAATCAACATATTGAAAATACTATGAGATTGCCTAAATCAATGATTGGATTTTCCCACTGACTTGACCAATAAACATGAATGATTGATTATGATCCTCTTCCCTTGCACTTTAGGTTGTGTAGAACCGAGGCAGGTGTACCTATTCCTTAACCCAAACTCTGAGCTTAAGGCTTTTTATAGCAGATATGTAGCTGTACTTTGAATTATGGTGATCTCTCAAGATAGAAATTGGGTCTTGAGGGAGATCTAATTTTATCCTTTACAATTTATAAATCACTAAACTTATCTATTAATTGTTTTATTAAGAATATGTTGAATGCTTTTATGAATTGATTTGTGTAAAATGACAATTATTCCTACTTTCTTTATGTAATCCTTCAAACTATGAATTTTAAAAGATGATAGACCATTTCCTTCTTCAATTGGGCTATGGAGACAATCTCTTCTTAATCATACGTACAACTTATGTGAGACGGAAAAATGTTCATATCAAATGCTTCCTTTTGAATGTTTTAATTACTTTATCATTCTATAATTAGCCTTATTGAATTTAACCCAAACTTAATGAGACCAATAAGATAGAGATAATAATGCTTATTAAATCTAATGATCAAATTGATAGAATAATATAAATAGTCTACACACACAAAAATTAAGAGCAACTTCACTTTCTGGAAGTAAAATCACAAAAGACTCCTTAATCCAAAATGATAAGATCCACAACTTCAAATTGAAAGAACTTGCTAGTATATATTAATAATGAAAAGTCTTTATGAATTTATTTATCGAATAAGTCTCTTCTTGCTACCATCCAATCCTTCTTACTATTGGATTACAAAGAGGGGGGGTGAATCCATCATCCTTGATTCTCTGTACCTTAAAAAAGTTTCTCTGATTAACTTGGTCAAACACAATTCAACATTTACCGACAATAGTAAATAAACTTTAACAATCACCAAATCAATCACATAATTAATTCAACATATGTAACACCAGTATTTAACGTGGAAACCCAACTTTGGAAAATCACTATGGGAATTGTCACCCACTAAAGAAAATACTCTTCTGAAGTATGCTCGGTTAAGAGCCAATCCTATTAAAAATTACAATACAAATTGCTAGGTGTGACTCGGTCAAGGGATTTACCTCAGATCTATTAGGATCTTCACCCTTTTAGGAGTGGCTTGGTTAAAGGGCTTTGAGCACTCTTTAGAAAGTTACCTTTTGCAAGGATTTTACAATAAGACTATTGAGTCCACTCGGTTAAGATATTTCATTGTTACAAATGTTAATAAGCAACGGTAAATAGTTTGACCTGTAAATTCACAACTATCTTTGCATAATCAGATCCTTTGCATGCTCTTATATCTTCACTTCAATCATTCACTTTCCACTAGCTTCAACACTTCATCAAATTCTGCTTTCTGACTTGAAATCTATATTTTCCTTCTTCACTGCATCAGTCGGTGACTTATCAACCCTTCAATTTTCCATCTATATATTCATAAAAATTCATCCTTTATATAGACCTTTTTTTTCCCTCTTAATCTCTTCTATTATGTTTTCTTTTGATTAATCTCAATCGTCCAATTCATTTCACAAACTTATTCATTGAATCTGGATCTTGGTAACACGTTTTACCTTTACCTTGGAACTTGAACTTTCTTGAAACTTTTTCCTTCTTTTTTAATCACATAGATCTAAGCTATAGATCATCACCTTGAATTTTTCTGATTGTAGATCTCTCTAACTAACTCTTCCTTATCATCATAAACTTCTAGCTCATAATAGCTAATCATTAAATGTTGTGCTGATCTTTATATTTAACTTTTTTTCCCCGTTCAGTAGTTAACTCTAAATTTCGGTTAACTTCACTTGGTGCTTCAAACCTTCTTCTTAGTGTCTTACATTCATTTTCCTTTACTGAAATATACCTTCTTTTACCGAATGACCTTTTTCTCTTTACAAAATGACTTTTCCTACTCGGTATCCAAAACAGTTTAACTTACTGACTTGACTAATCTTCATTACCATACTTTACCAACTTGATATAATTATATGTTAGATAGAAAACAATTATATCAACATAATCTTAGCATTTTTTGATCTGTATAAGATGCCCAATTAAGTTCTCCGTCTTCATAACATTTCAATTTTTCTTCTTCTTAACCCATTCACACTTATATCATACTCTGAATGATATGGAAACACAATATAAATCAGATATCAATTGCTTGACATCACTGAAAAGATAATAAATGATGTAATCTTTCTAATAACTTGTATTCTTCTGATCTTGGTCAGTCTTCATCATCGTCACCATCAACTATAGTAACAATTGTGTGTGTGAATCAGTGTACTTGCTAGCTTGCAACACAACACATCAATAAGACATTAGATTGTTAGAAAATCAAACATATGAAGAATTAAGCATACTAACAAAACCATCTTATTGCTCTCTAAATAAACTGAGTGCATCTAAAGTATAAATTACTTTCAGCCTTAGACTCTAAATAGTGATAATGCAATGCTAGAATGAGAGATTCTAATCTATGAAAGCTAAAAACCATGAATTATCAAAGAAAGCCATTAATTCCTTCACAATTATGCTAGAAAATGAAATGTTATCTAATTAGCTAAGAAATTTTGCATCATGTAGATGTAAATGCAATTAACTATCTTTTGGGGTTTGAAAATCCTTCTTTTATAGGACTCCATCGAATTGGACTATTGAGATGCATCTTGGAAAGAGTAGTTGAGATGCATCTAGGTTTGATCCATGCGAGGGATCCATGTGATTGTCCTCTAATTGGTTGAATTTGTCTTTGTTGTCCCTTGAAAGGTGACATGTAATTTTGAGCCTTTTATTAATTTATTTTAATTAATTACTCTAGTCATGTATTTAATGGGAATGATTTAATTAATTAGACTTAGAGGTAATCCATGTAATTTTTTTTATCAATTATTGATGATTAATGCTTGATTTATGAAGTTTATTGATTTTATCAAATTTATTGATTTTTTTAATAATTAAGGATCAAATTAACATAATCATGAGATTATTCTGAATTAGGGAAAATAGGGCCTTAGATTCCATTAGCCAGATTTCAGGTGATTACATTTTCCCCTCTTTGAACTGCTTTGCGAACAACACATGGACTCAAAGAAAATTGATTTAACGATTGATTCAGTAGAACTGATAGATTCAAGAAGATTTAGAGAGTAGTGAGAGCCACTTTGAATTTAAGCGATTTAGAGAGCAGTGAGAAATAACTACCCTGACTTTGAGGAGATTTAGAGATTAGTGAAACCACTCTGAAAGATTAAGAGAGCGGTAGAGAAAACTACTTCAATTTTGAGAATTCTGAGCTTGATTGAACAAAATTCCATGTGATTCAAAAGTTATCGATTCTAAACCCGATTGAACGAGAATCAATCATACCGACTCTAAGCTTGATCGAACAAAGATTGATAAGTTTTAATCAAACTATCTAGTTAGATTTGGTTTGCAGAAACTGAATATGAAAGACCATGATGATGACAAATAACCAATTTGATTTGAAGCGATGAAATTGATCAATGTCGGAAAGATTAACATCGTCAACTTGATTGAAGATAACTATCCTACCCCTAACATTGGAAATGTTTAATTTATGGTATGATTATGCCCCCTCGGGACCAAAATCAAAATATAAATCTGATAAAATCAGTGTATTGAAGCATTTAAGAAATATTTGATTGATATAAATGGATCTGGATCAAGTACAAATCATTTAGAATGTGTCATAATTCAATTAGGATCTATTTTAGTGTCAAAGAAATACTGTTTGACCAATGTTGAATGTTTGATCAGATTACCTCATCATTTTTCTTGGGGAGATGTACATTAGCTCACATGTGTTGAGAGCTACATGAGATCATCTACTAGCATTCTTAGATGATGACTGTTGGTATCTTAGTTCTATAGATCTGGACCTGGGAACACATCCTAGTGACACAACCGATTGTAGAGAGACAGAGGGACCCTGAGCTCCCATATATATTTATGTATTCAGGTATGATCCAATAGCCCCACCTAGGCAAGTTAGATTACTGGCATCGTGTACTTGATGACGTGACTGATGTCATGGGGAGACCTTATTTAGATTGTGAGGAGTGGAGATCTGATGCGTAACAGATGCCTTATTTTTTTTAGAGTCGATATATTATTGGCCGCACTTGTTATATTGTGGAGATATTTATTATCACACGGGTGATGAGATAGTACACGCGCATCCAGGCGATGCAATAGGATTTAGCAGTGTATGCCCAGGTTCATGATGAGGAGGCACAGTGGGGATCTAGGCTAGCATATGAGATTTCTCTCCATGAGATATCACAGATGGTACTTGTTTCTTGGGACTACTTTCCTGAGGTTTTAGCTGGTAGTATTACTGATGGGTTTCATGCTCATTATTCTCAGCATCCATTTCTTTTCTTTACTCCTCTGGATGAGATTGCTCCTTGCATTGAGAATGCCCTTGACTATGATCCTACAGAGGATGGTGCTGGCCGAGGCCGTGTTGGGAGAGGTAGGGATAGAGGTAGGGGGAGAGGGAGAGGCAGAGATGGTGATGGTGATGGGGGAGGAGATGGAGGGGGTGATGGTGGTGGGGATTATGGAGGTGGTGGTGGAGGAGATGATAGGTGGTGAGCACTCGACGGGGATGGAAACCAACAGGGTAGGCAGAGGAGAGTTAGACAAGTGCCTCCTCATTGGGATATGGGTCCTTTATTACCCCAAGGGTAAAATCAACAATAGACACACCAGCAGTAGAGAGCACCTGGTGAGAGTAGTGGTGAAGGAGGCGGACAACAGCCCCTAGAAGTCCTCCTATAGGTGGAGGTGACGGTGATCCATTGACACAATGTGAGCAAGATCAAACAACTTTACACCTTGAGGTTGCTCTATTACGAGCTCGTTTATCAGAGAGAGATACATAGTTGGCAGATGTTAGGGCCGATAGAGACTAGCAGTTGGCAGTGTTGAGAGTAGAGCATGATAGATATGCTCATACGACCACCCACTAGGGACAAAGGGCCACATACTATTTGGACTCTTATATATTGATACTCTGATACTTTGATATTTTGATACATTGTTGATTCACTGATATAATGTTGATGCCATCTTATTTTGTTGTTATCTGATGTTGTGTAATTTTTTCACATGTTTCATGATCTTTGATGTGTTTACTTGCTTTGGATATTGATCTTATCATTTTCATATGGATGCTTGGTCATGTGATTAGATAGATGTTGATATATTGATGTCATTGTATCATTTTGCTAATATATGCAGATGTTTTTTTTGTGTTTTTATGTTTTATGGATGTATGGATGCAACTGCATGTGATCCTTTATGATGATGATGTTCTTCTTTCACTTTATTCATGCATGTATATATATGAGATGTAATGGGATGTGATATATGTAAATCTTTTTTTTATTTATGTATGAATGATTACAGATGCATTATGTAGGCATATTTATGGTACTGACATGGTTATGCAAGTGTGCAGATATCAGTGATAAATACTCAATCATTTTATTTGAGCTTTTATGATGATCATATAATGCACTTTGTCAAACTTGTAAAATGTTAATGTTTTTAGGATTTTCACTCATATTGATGTTAATTAATTACATTCACACTGCCATACTTATGCAACCTAAAAATGAATGCAACTATATTAAAATGAATGCAATTTAAAATGAACTTTAATGCAACTAAAACATGAAATGCATCTAAAATGAATCTAATATAAATTAATATGATAATGCAACTAAAATGAATCTAAATGAAATTAACAATGAAATATACCTAGAATAAGACACCTACGATAGTCACTATTTATTCAAAGTGATTCTATTATCATCATAGAGATTTTATTGTTGGGACCTCATAGGTTAGTACAATTTTCATTGATAGATTTAGAAATCATGAAAATATGAATACTTCCCTTTTATTCGTCATGTCGAAAGTTAACCTAAACATTAAAGTATATAGGCTAGAATGTTTTGTCTATTACTTCCTATTAATATTAACATTTTATATTCTTATGCAACATTTATGTATATATGTATACCCATAATGACCTTTTATTTGATATTCATATCCTTGGGTATAGTCTCGATTTGATTGTGCACCTTACTAGGAAGTTGTTTCATTTTAGTTTACAATAGGCAAGGAAATAAATCTAACCTCACTAAATCTTTCATAGGAAATAGTTTGAGGTATTCATGATGGAGGCACTTATCATAGACACCCATTCCATATAATCACCTTAGATCATCAGATTTATTACCACAAGCAAAAGATAGAGAAATGTTATGCCCTCAGTCCTTGTTTCTCTAGTAGTTTTTAGACATTGTCGAGTTACTCAAGGAACATAACAATCAAAACTTGATAATAAGTCATCGCAAACTAAGAAAAATTCATGATTCCATCATTTAGTTTCTCTAGTCCATAAACATCATCGAGACAAGTTTAAGAATACATGACCCATCATTCGCTTCAAAAATATGCAGTTGTTATTGTAGTGTTTAAGAAACACATTTGTTTAATTTGCAAACACTTGTAGACAACATTATCAATCATAGAAATTTATTTTATCATCATTTTTGTTTAAAATAATAAATGTTTCACTTGTTTAGTGTTTAGAAACACTCTTATCTTTATGACATAATGTTTAGGAACACTTTTTAGGTCCAAGTATTAAGAAATACTATTGTTGATGGCATTAAGAAATACCTTTATTTTCATAGTTTAGTGTCAATTATGAACTAGGGATAAGCGACACCCTAGCAGAGAGTCCTAATAGAGACTATGAGACTTTGAGACATGTACAACTTCAATCATTTCCCCCTAGGGAAAACGGTTTACCTAGGACTTTGACATAGACATATTCTATTCTTAGAAAAATAAGATTTTTTGATATTACGGCTCAGGATTTGATTTGTTACAAAAGTGACTAGAAGATATATACAATCTAAACTTTACATCGGCCAAGTGTTCAAGCATTGTCTTGATAGATAGAGCATTGATTACATGTAGTTCTTGTTTACTAGGTTTTCAACACTTGGACAAAATTTCCTAGTTTTACTATCATGGCACCTGTTTACCAGGTTTTCACTAGGACACTTTTTCTCTTTTTCAAATTTTTTTGTACTTTTTCTTTTTCAATTTTTTTTGGACTCACCAAGGTACCTGTTTAGTTGGTTTTCTCTGAGATGGTCATTTTTTCAGGACTTTTTCTATTGTTTTTTATTTTTTTTAGGATCAATATTTGTTGTGTTTTCTTTTCTTCAGGAATTCTTTTCATTGTACAGGTGCTACCTCAAGAATATCAGGCATAGAATCTTTTCAGGTGGAGGGTGTTGATTGGATCTAGTAGGAAATATCCCTTAGTTGTAGCCAATTAATAGACTCCTAATCCAAATGAATCTGTGATAATAAGGGGACCCAACCAATTGGTCTCAAACTTTACTTTTTTCTCTCTGTGTTGCTGATTCTTTAGATTTTATCTTAGGAATAGATCTCCTACCTGAAATGTTTGTGGCTTTACTTTCTTGTTGTATCCTCTTGACATCCTCTTTTGATAGACTTTGAGATGATCAAATGCATGTTGTCTGCACTCATCTTAAAATTCTAGTTCTTGTGATCTAGAGATTTTGTAGTCCTGACCAGTGACTATATTTTTCAATGATACCCTCAATGATGGAATCTCCACTTAAATTGGTAGTACTGATTCAGATCCATATACCAGTGAAAAAGGAGTTGCACCAGTTGGTGTTTTGATGTTGGTGTGATACACCCACAATGCTGGATTAATTTGCAAATGCTAGTCTCTTCCTGATTTGCTTACTGTTCTATGCAAGATTGTCAAGATTATTTTATTTGATGCTTTAGCCTTTCTGTCACCTTGAGGGTAATAGATCGGGGAATAGTGCTGATTGATTTTAAATTCAAGACACAGGTCATCCATGTCTTTATTTTTGAATTGACCCTCATTTTCAGTCACAATTGATGAGGGTATCCCATACCTGCAAATGATGTAGTTTAGGATGAACATTGAGATTTTCTTTCTTGTAGTATTGGCTAGTGGCACAACTTCCGCCCATTTTGTAAAGTAATTAGTTGCTGTAATGATATACTTGTGTCCATTGGATGAGTTTGGGTAAATCTGTCCAACTAAATCAAAAGCCCGTTGTTGAAATGGCCAATGTGTTATGAAAGGAATTAACTCCCTAGCCAGAGCATGTATGAGGTTTCCATGGACTTGACATTTATTGCATGTTTTAGCATATTGGATTGCATCTTTCTCCATTGTAGGATAGTAGTATCCCACCCTCAAGAGTTTCTTGGCTAATGAGAAGTCATTCGAGTGAGACCCACACACACCTTCATGAACTTCCTTTAATGCATGACTTGAATTTTCATTTTCTAAACATCTAAGTAGTGTACCATCTAGAGCACGTCTATACAAGTCATTAGCAATGATTATATAATGCGATGCTACTCTTATGAGGCATCTTTTTTCATTTCTCGAATAGTTTTCAAGGAAGGTTTGGTCTTTCATATAGGAATAGATATGAGCATATTTGGATAAAACTTGGGTTTCAATGGCATAATTTGGGATTCTGGTGAGTCATATGCTGGAAAGGGAATTTCTTCCACTAGGAAGTCATAGAAAAATTGATGCTCTTCTAGTTGTAACATGGATGCTAAAGTATCCATCGCATCTGCTGCTCTATTCTCTGATCTTGGAATCTATTCAAATGTGATGAAGACAAAATATTTCTTTAGATCATCCACCATTCTTTTATAAGGCATTAGCTTATCATCCTTTATTTGGTAGTCGTCATTGACCTGATTAATAATAATCTATGGGTCCCCATAGATATGTAACTCAATGATCTTCCATTCTATTTTGAGTTTCAATCCATTCACTAGGGCTTCATACTCTGCTCTATTTTTCGTGCATGGGAATATCATTTTATATGCCTTTTGTAGACACCTAAAATTGTCCTTTCACACTAATATTAATTTTTATTAATATTTGTCCTTAACATTATGGTTAATTTTATTAATTGACTATAATCGTTATATTCTTCCTTTTATTTAATTAAATTTATTTTAATTAAATAAATTTATTTTCCCTTTGTATTTAAATTCTATTTAAATAATATAATATATTAAATTAAATTTAATATATTATCCCTCCATTTCCCTTTATAAAATAAATCTTATTTATTTTATTCCTCCACTAGCTTAATGTTTCTTCTAAACTTCTTTTAAATTAAAATCATTTTAATTTAGCCACTTTTTCCCTTTTTCTAAATATTCCTCTAATCTTGATTAAAAGGTGGATTACCTCTAATCATGTGCAGAATCACCTTTTCCAAGGTAGCCACCTCCCCATCTCTTTTCTCCACCAATCATTTTTAATTTCCCTTTTTCCCTCTCAAATGAAGTTTGACTTTTGCCACTTCACCTTTTTCAAATCCTATCCACTCATTTCTTTTGCCTCTTAATCCTATCCACTCATTTCATTTTACCTCTTCATCTTTTCCAAACCCTACCTAACCTTTAATCCTAGCCACTGATTCTTTTGCCTCTTAATCTCCACTGTCTAATTCTTTTCATTTTCTATAAAATGAGACCTCACTCATTTTAGGTCTAAGCTCTTTTTCTTTTTAATCTCTTAGCTCTTGCATCTTCTAGCATTCTTAATCATTCTAGTTCTTTTATTACTTTCATTCTAATCTTGTTTTCATCTTAATCTTGTTGCATTATCATAGATCTTAATCTTATTTACATTATCATAATGTAGAATCAAACTTGCATCAATCTTAATCTTTATCATTTGTGAAGCTTGGGGCATGTTCTTCATACTTGTTCTCAATCCCTTTACCATTATCTAGCTTGCAAAAAATAGTTTTGCATTTCATTTGTGTTGGGAGAGAATACCCACATAATCTCAAAGAGAAAATCAAACAAGGCTTTGGGTGCCCTTGTTTTAGCTCATCAGAGGTTGTAATGAAAGTCACTTATTTTGTTGCATTTGAATTACTAAATCTAATGTGATTGTTTGGTATTTTAGTATTTTGTATTTTCAGCAAATAGGTTCATATTTTTATTGCATACACCTTTATAATTTTGTATCCTTGTGGGGTAATGAACAAACATCCATCTCCTAATCCTTTCTATGTGAAGGAGCCATCAAAATACATCTTCCATGGATGTTCTGTTAAGTGCATGATTTATTCATCAGGGAACTCTATGTGTAATGGTCTGTCATCTGTCAATGGTGCTTCAACAAGTTGGTTGGCTATCACTTGTCCTTTAATAGCTTTTATGTCAACATATTCAATATCAAACTCACTTAATATCAAGACCCATTTTTCTAGTCTTCCTGTTAGTGTTGCTTTATTCAATAGATACTTAAGTGGATCTATCTTAGAGACTAACTTCATCTTGTGTGCCAACATGTAGTGTCTTAGCTTCTAAGATGCAAATACTACTGCTAGGCATCCTTTTTCAATCATGGAATAATTCAACTCATAGGCGACCAAAGTCTTGCTGATGTAATATATAGACCTTTCCTTCTTAGCTTCATCCTCTTGTGTTAGAAATACTCCTAATGATATATTTGTTTCTGATATGTATAATAACAAGGGTTTCCCATATATCAGAGCCATCAATATTTGAGGATTCATCAAATATTCCCTGACTTGTGCAAAATTCTTTTCACATTGCTCATCCCATGTGAATTTGACTCCTTTGTGCATCATCTTTGTGAAAGGTTGAGCCTTATCTTCTAACTGGGATATGAATCTCCTTATAGATTGAAGCTTTCCTTGAAGTGTCCTCATCTAACTAATATTCCTATGTGGTTGCATTTCATGGATTGCTTTTACCTTTGTTGGATTAACTTCAATTCTTTTCACTGAAACTATGAATCCTAGCATTTTTCCCGATGATACCCAAAATGCACACTTCTTAGGGTCGAGTCTTAGTTGAAATTATTCGATTCTATCAAATATTTTACTCAAGTCTTCTATATGCGTTGTTCTTATCTTTTATTTTTCTAATATTTCATCAACATAATCCTTCATGTTTCTATGCATCATATCATCAAAAATATTGCAGTCATAGCCCTTTGGTATGTTGCGCCTGCATTCTTGAGGCCAAATGACATTAGATTCCAGCAATATGTGTTAAGGAATATTAGATCAGAAGATTAATATATATTACTTTATTTATGTGTTGCTGTAGAATATAATTGCCTTTGTGATTGATTGATTCAACATTTTCCTTTTATTATATATATATATTAGTATGTAAGGTCATGACCGTACATGAAAATTGCCATGTAGGGTCATGACCCTACATTAATATTAATTCAATCATTAACTGCAGGCTAAACGATAATCCAAACGACATGTTTCTTTTAATAACAATGTTTGATGAGGAACATTGTGTGATGCAATGTAATTGCAGCCACATGATAATTATCGTGTGACTGCAATTACAATGCATCACACTATACTATCGTGGTTGCAATGTATTACAACACATGATATATATTGTACGCTGCAATACACAACATGTACCGTGTCTGCAATACATTGCAGTGCATGGTACATGTCGTGCCTGCAATGTATACATTGCAACATACTATGTATTATCGTGACTGCAGTATTTCCTTTATTAGAATAGTTAGTATGCCAATATATATATATATATATATATATATATATATATATATATATATATATATATATATATATATATATATATATTCAATTTGCATACTTAAACTTGAACGAAACTATCTTTCAACACTCCCTCTTAGTTAGAGAAGGTTTCATAAGTGTTGAGGAAGGTTGTGGTATGTCATGATTTATCGACAAAATTCAAGACAACATATAGAAGTCTTAATTATGATATACTTTAGACATTCTGATATCATGATATCCGACACAGTCCAGGACTACCTGTTAAGGTGTCAATCATGATATATAGGTTATTACACCATATAGTAATAACATCTCAGTATCAAGATATCCAACACAATCTAGGACAACCCGTTAAGGTGTCAATCTTGAAATATGGGTTATTTCAGTAATAACATCTCAGTATCAAGATATCTGACACAATCCAGGATAACTCATTAAGGTGTCAATCTTGAAACTTGGTCAACTATTGTCAAGATTG
The DNA here is from genome assembly GCA_027943335.1 of Chamaecyparis obtusa. NCBI lineage: Eukaryota > Viridiplantae > Streptophyta > Pinopsida > Cupressales > Cupressaceae > Chamaecyparis > Chamaecyparis obtusa. The sequence goes on from BSBK01003159.1 coordinate 633,313, forward strand.
TTACCTTGTAATAGTAACCTCAATAGAAGATTGTCATCTTCTTGAACACAATGAAATATTTCAAAAATAACTTTATTTATTTATATATTCATGAATACAAAGTACAAGAGTAAGGATTTCATCCCAACAAGTTTATAGTATAGTCATACCAATTTTACTCCTGAAATAATCTATCTTCAGTTTTGCAAGAGGCTTGGTAAATATGTCAGCATTTTGTTCCTCGGTGCTGATATATACTAGTTTGATGATATTCCTATCGACCATATCTCTAATGTAATGGTAATGAATCTCTATATGTTTTGATCTATTATGGAAAATTGGATTTACATAGAGCTTTATGCAACTTTGATTATCACAATAGATAACAGTAGGTACCAGTGGTTTTCTAAATAGATCAACCAATCATTTTCTTAACCAGACTGCTTCTCTAGCTCCCATAGAGGCAGCCATGTATTCAACTTCAGTGGAACTCTGAGCAATAGCTGATTGTTTTCTACCGAACCAAGATATCATTGTAGATCCTAAACTGAAATAGTATCATGTGGTGCTTTGCAATCTGTGGAACTGCCTGCCCAATCTGAATCGGAATAACCTTGAAGTTTGATTTCAACTTTTTCATATTTCAAGCCAAATCCAATGGTCCCTCGTAAATATCTTAGAATATGCTTAGAGACCATCATGTGTATTTGCTTGGGTTCACACATGAAGTGACTTAGTACATTTGTTGCATAGCAGATGTTAGGACATGTGTTTACTAGATACATGAGGGATCCAATAATTTGTCTATACAATGATGGATCTGTAGGTTCAGAATCTTTAGCTTCACTTTTTAGCTTGTGTAGATTTGTTTCCATTGGGGTAGCCAATGGTTTACAATCCATCATGCCAAATCTAGTAAGGATGTCAGTAGTGTACTTTTCCTGACTTAAAAAATGTGATCTTCCTTTTGCCAAATTTTTAGACTTAGAAAGTAGTGTAGTAGACCCATATCCTTCATATCAAACTCAGCTACTAGGTCTTGTTTGCATTTTGCAATAAGGTGATCTTCTCCTGTTATACGCAAGTCATCAACATATAGAAGTAGAATTATCATATCACCATTTACTACCTTGAAGTAGATGTTAGGGTCTGGTATGTTCTTGGAGTACCCTAGTTTGGTGAGATAACTCTCTATTCTTTCATACCATGCTCTGGGGGCTTGTTTAAGGCCATAAAGAGCTTTCTTTAACTTACATACATAGTGATTTTTGTCATGTGTGATAAATCCTTCTGGTTTCTCTATGTATACTTGATGAAGGGTGCTCCCCTTAATACCATTAACACATGACAAAAACAAAGAAACAACAATAATTTGCAAGAACAAAAAATGGGCTTCTTATTATCTCCACAAATGTGGAATAACAAATTTTAGAATTACAATATGGAAAGTCACATGGGCATATCCTGTAGGACAAAGCCTTGAATCATTACCCAGATCTACTACCCAGAATTTCCCTAGACAACACTACAGACCTTTCTTATATAGGCAATTTCCACCGCTGGAGAAGGTTCCAGAAATTTAGCCCTTAAGGCCGACTATTCTTAGAATTATTTATTTTCAAAATTATTACATTAGGGTCAGCTCCAAAAGAATTACAAAATATGTTTTTAGGTAGCCCAACTTCTGAAGGCCATAACTTTCTAACCCTAGCTCCGTTTTTCTATTATAACCACTTTTAAGAAATGGCAGGACCTGATCTACAGTGCCTGAATCATGCAAGCTCCAGTCAACCGGGGGTTGATCACGGTCTAAAGCCTCTAAGGCCTTCAAAATTGACCTGAAATATTTTGTACCCAAAAACCTCAATAACTTCACTGATACATATGATGTGGCAATGAAACTCAACTGGTAGGCTGATATGACTAAGATGAACCTCCAACTGTGAAATCAGAACATTCTGAGATCGTATGACCAACTTACTAAAAATAGGAAGTTTCCATAAATAGAAGCTCTGCACAAGATAGCCCTTATTGAAAAGAAACCAAAAATATTTTTGGGTGATGTAAGATTGCTCTTACACCCAGGATGCTCCTGCATCAGACACCTGGGGTAATTTGAGAAGTGACCCTGTCATGACTCAGGTGTGAAGAGGAAAACAAGATAGTTAACTTCCTTTGTCAGCCATGATGAATCTTCAACAGGTCATCCTTTCCATTTGACAAGATATTATTCATATGTCCCGTTCCTTGTGCTTCTGCCAACACGACTATCCAGTATGTCCTCAATCTCCTTGGTATCTAAACTAGTTGCTAAAATACTCCACTGTGCTGCTGTGATCTCATTTTCAACAACCCCTTCATGATACTCTGTCAAATTTAAAATGTTAAATACTGGTGAAATATTTAGCTCAATAGGAAATTCTACCTCATAGGCATTTCCTGAATCATGCTTCTTCAGTATCTTACACGGCCCAAACTTCTTCATTTTCAACTTGTTATATGTACCAATTAGAAATCTCTTCTTCCACAAATGAACCATGACTTCATCTCCAACTTGAAATTCCTTATGCCTCCTTTTCTCATCTGCCTTAGCCTTATACTACGCATTCATCTTGGTAATGTGCTTCCTCACCTCTTCATGGATGCTCTTCAAATGTTTTGCAAAATCCTCAGCTTCAACACTACTTATTTCTCCTTTATCTATCTTCCTCAACTCAGATGCATTTTTGGAACTACTTCCATATACAATCTGAAATAGTGATTTACCAGTGCTCCTATTGATAGAATTATTTTATGTAAATTCTTCTTGTGGTAAAATCAAATCCCATCCTGTTGGCTTATCTCCAACCAAACATCTCAGCAAATTTTCCAAACTCCTATTCACCACCTATGTCTGTCTATTAGTCTGTGGATGATGTGATAAATTGAACGTCAAATCTATCTTTAACTTCTTCCACAATGTACTCTTGAAATATCCAACGAACTTAGTGTCTCGATCTAAAACTATACTGTTTGGAAAACCGTGTAGTCTCACCACTTCTTTGAAAAAAATTCTGCCACATGAATTGCATCATTAGTCTTCTTGCAGGGAATAAAATGTGCCATCTTTGAAAATCTGTCAACTACCAAAAAAATTGAATCATGTCCCCACCGAGTCCTTGGTAAACCAAGAACAAAATCCATATTGATATCCTCCCAAGGCTTCTTTGGTACAGGTAATGGCTGATACAACCTTGTATTCTACTTTACTTTTTTTTCCATGTGACATACTCTGCAACTCTGTACAAACTTCTTGACATCTTGCTGCAATTGTGGCTTGTAATAATTCTCACTAACCAAAGCAAGGGTTTTATCACGACCAAAATGTCCAGCCAATCCTACGCTATGCTTCTCCTTGATGAGATTCTTCCTCATAGAACTTCGTGGATGCACAACTGACTTCCTCTGCATAGCATATCATCCTGAATGATGAAATCTGACCACTTCATTCTATCTAGAGTAACAGGTTCTTTATAAGCTTTCCAAGCTTCACCACAATCAAGATCCTCTGGATACAAATTATTGAGTTCCTTGAACCCAACCACCTCAATCTGCATCTCTGTCAGCAATAGTTTCCTTCTGCTAAGCGCATCTGCAACTCTGTTAGACTTTCCACTATTGTGTTTAAAAAAAAATGTATAACTCTGCAAAAACTCAACCCATTTCAAATGCCTTTGATTCAACTTTCCTTGACTATTCAAATATTGCAAAGCTTGATGATCAATATACAAAACAAACTCCTTAGGAAGAAGATAGTGTCTCCACTTCTACAATGCTTGAACTATAGCATAAAATTCCTGATCATAAACATAATATTTTCTGTTGGCATCATTTAACTTCTCACTGAAATAAGCAACAAGTTTACTTTCTTGGTTCATAACAGCTCCTATTGCTGTACCACTAGCATCACAGTCTACTTGAACACCTTATTAAAATCCGGAAGTGATAAAATAGGTTGTTCTGTAACTTTTTGTTTCAACAGTTTAAAACTCTTATCTACCCTAGTAGTCCACTTAAACTCTTTTCTATCTCCTCTCATTGTTTTAGTCAAGGGTCCACAAATACTACTAAAACTCTTGATAAATTTTCTGTAAAAGCTAGCCAAACTATGAAAATCTCTTACCTCAGTAGCACTCCTTGGAGTAGGCCATTCAAGGATAGCCTACACTTTCTCTAGGTCCATTTTTAGACCTTCTGCTGAAACTATAAATCCCAGATACACTAATTCCTTCTTCACAAAACTGCACTTCTTCAAATTAATCAACAATTTCTCTTCCCTTAACTTCTCAAACACCATAAGAATATGCATCATATGCTCCTTCAATGTCTTACTAAAGATCAAAATATCGTCTAGGTAAACAATGACAAACTTACTGAGAAATTCTTTCAGAACCTCGTTCATGAGCGACATGAAAGTGCTTAGTGCATTGGTTAGCCCAAAAACCATTACTAACCACTCATACAATCCTTCCTTTGTCTTGAAAGAAGTCTTCCATTCATCTTCTTCTCTGATTTGAATATGATGATATCCACTCTTCAGATTTATCTTTGAAAAATACACAGCTCCACTCAAACAGTCCATAATATCATTCATCCATGGCAATAGAAACCTGTACTTGATTGCGATCTTGTTTATTGCTTTGGAATATGTACACATCCTCCATTCTCCATTATTTTTTAGTGCTAATACTGTTGGTACATCACATGGACTTAGGCTCTCCTGAATCAACCCCTTCTGTAACAACTCATGTACTTGTCTATTCAACTCTTCACTTTCTGCTGGTGTTGTACACACAATAGTAGTGCACTTCTATGAATCCTTACATGCAAGGAAACTCAAGAATGAGCCCTCACAAATCGATCCATAGCTCTTTATGTATGGAGTTGCAAGATTTGTAAAATTGTTCTCAGCTAGAGCTATGAACTCATGACCTTGCTAGTCAACCACACAATGAGAGATTCCAAATCAAAGACAAGGGAAACAATGCCAATATCTCTAATGAAATCCAAATGTATGCAATGTAATGCAAGTAAGCTAAGAATGAGAATGCAATCTAGTCTATGGAAATGAAAGTACAATGCAACTAATCTATGAAAGGAAAGAACAAATGTGACCAATCCCTCCTATTTAGACTATGTGAGATTAATCTATTGCATAAAAGAAAATCTACACTAAGAATGCCATTATCATGCAACTATGAAAGTAGATATGAAATGAGATGCAACAAAGTCTTCAAAGCTTGGATTGCAAGAGTGTCTTCAAAAAGAGCTCCAAATGACCTAGAAAACCTGCAGCATAATATTAGCATGAAAACATAAGATGCAAATGAGGAAGAGAGCTCTCCTTTTATAAGAAATGAGATGAAAATGGACCATTGAGATTAAGAGGCAAAAGACTTAATCAATGGTGGAGAAAAATAGAAGCTTGATCCTTGTGCACAAATATCCTCCAATAGGAAAATAGGAGTTGACTGTAGTGTCCATATGAGACAAAAAATACTTTTTCTCTTTTTATAAAATAAGAATAATGCTTTATTTGTGCAACATAGGATAAGAAGAAAAGTGGGGATTTTTTATTTAAATAAAAGGGGAGGAAATTCTTTTTAATTAAATAAAGGCTTAGGATAAAGTGATTTTATTATTTAATTAAAAGAGATTTTTAATTAATTAAAAGGGAGCATGTTCTCTTAATTAAATAAGATTTTTATTATTTTCTCTTTTAAATTAAATAAGGCTCAAACCTTAAGAAATATTGAATTGATTATGATTTGATCAAGTAAATTGATATAATTGATATTGTTGATATTTGAAAATATTGATTCAGGGATTTGACAAATTGCTGAATGGGGGCCCAAAGTCTAGGCGTCCATTTTAGGGTGTATACATTTGCCCCTCTTTGACTAATGTGAGATCGATTTGGGATCACATGCAGTCAAAGAATGAAGTTGAAATGTGAGATCGATTTGGGATCACAAAACAACTCAGATGTGAGGTTGATTCGGGATCACATCCGGACAAAACATAAACAAAGGATTCTGGAGATGAGGTCGATTCGGGATCATATCTAAAATAAGAGATAAGAATCTTAAGCTTGAGTGAAAGCTCACATAAAGATAGCTGAATCAAGAAAATCAAGGAATCAATGATTAAAATCCAATAGGTACTGCCCCCTCGGAATCGAAATCGAAATTAGGTAGAAGAGAAGCAAAAAATTGATAAAGATGATCAAATCATAATGAAATCACAATCAAAGATAAATGATAACAGGATAACCATTAGACAGTGAAAACATGCCCTAGTGATGAATTAGAATAAAAGAAGTGGGGTGAATGAAAGACTAGAATTTTGAAAGACATGAAAAGGAAGAAATTCCATCAAAGATCGAAGAATTATGCCTCAAAAGGTCAATCAACTGCGTAGAAGAATGAGAAAGCTTGGAAACGCGACTCGGATTTCAATTTTGAGTCTGAAAATGGATAGAAAATGATGTGATATGAAAGACCAAAAATGAAAGATATGATCAAGAAGAATAAAAAAATGAGTACAGTTGACCAACTAGTCCGTAGATGATAAAAAAGAGAGCTCTCTCCATATGCAAGATGCAAAAACTAAACTATGATGAACCTAAGAATGCAAGCTACTATGAAAGTGGTTGACTTGCAAGGTCACAATGCCTATAGACATCTAATTATCATCATCGAGCATTATTGGTAGTGTCGTAAGATCATACAATGCACACTAGCATAACTATGTGGATATGAATATGATCTTTATCAGATAGAAATGTGGAAATCCCACCTAGGCATCAAAGACGTGGAGGTCAAGATGATTAATGCAGTGAGATTACCTAAGTTTGATATGGCGAGATTATGCTTGTATCAAGACACATGAAAGTCAGGATAACTAGAAGCATGCACTCACAAAATAATCAAAGATAATACTTTGTCAATCCATAGTGTCAAGTAAGACCAGCATAAATGCTCATGACAGTTAGGATCAACAAAATATACTCATAAGAAGATAAAGAAAGAAAAAATATTCTCATACCCTCAGTCTTCTAGCTATGCATCATCAAAAACTTCTCAGGGAGAGACCACTCATCAAAGAAATCCTCATAAACAGCACACAAAGAAAAATAAAGTCAACATATCTTAAGCGAGTTGATTGTCTAAGTGCGTGTGTGTTGGTCATAGAGTCAGACTCTGGTTATCACATCTATCAATGAAAAATATCGCATCATACTTAGACTATTGGGTAAGACATCTGATAAGTGTTAAGAAACACTCGACGCAAGGGTAGTGTTGAAAAACACTATCTGGGGTGGTGTTGAAAAACACCTATTGTGAAATGCCCCAAGAGACAAACACACCTAAAGGACCTATGCTAACAGGTATGCCCCCTAGACAAAGACAAAGACCAATTATAGACCAAGTCAAATAAGGTCAAGGCATGATGGAGAAAGGCTAAGTGTTGAGAGCGCATGCTAAAAGATAAGGGTGCAAAGGTCTCAAGTAGTGCCTGTTTCCAGGTTTTCACCACTTGGAGATTTTTCAATTTTTCAATTTTTTTGTATTTTTGCTACCAAGGCACCTGTTTCCAAGTTTTCACCAAGGCACTTTTTCTATTTTTTTTGAATTTTTTGCATTTTTTGATTTTTTTGTATTTTTTCAGGACTTTTTATGCTTTTTAGGATTTTTTCAGCATCATATATCAATTTTTTTGGTATTTTTTTTTTCAGGATCATAAAATATGTACAAAGGGTGCCTCTAGATAGAAACGGGCATCAAGGATAGAACTTCTTTAGGTGCAAAATGTTGATGGGCTCAGGGAGCTATTCTCCATCTTCATTCGACAGTAAATATGCACCTGTACCAAAAGCTGCTGTAATAATGTATGGTCCAAGCCAATTAGGTTCGAACTTGCCCTTTTGTTCTATGTTCTGTTGATTCTTAGGGTTCTCTCTCAAGACAAGATCACCTATCTAAAATTCCCTAGGGAAAACCTTCTTGTTGAATGCTTTGGACATACACTTCTGATATACTCTCATGTGATCAAAGGAAGCCTTACGATTCTCATCTAGAAGTTCTAGTTCTTGTAACCTCATGGCGTGGTAATCCTCATCTATAATCAAACCTTTGAGAGAGACTCTAAGTGAAGGTATCTCTACTTCTAAAGGCAACACTACTTTAGCGCCATAGGTAAGAGCAAAAGGAGTAGCTCCTGTGGGTGTACAAATGCTAGTTCTATAGGCCCATAGTGCTGGATTGATTTGTAAATGCCAATCCCTACCATTCTTGTGTACTATTTTATGGAGGATTTTAAGAATGGTTTTATTAGAGGCTTCTGCCTGTTTGTTTCCCTATGGAAAATAGATGGAGGACCAATGTTGCTTAATTTTAAACTTCTTGCATAAATGCTTTAGGTCCTTGTTCTTGAATTGACCTCCATTATTAGTAATAATCTCAGAAGGCACTCCAAATCGACAAATAATATGATTCAGAATAAATAGGGAAACTATTTTGCCTGAGGTAACAGAAAGAGGGACTGCCTCTACCCATTTCATGAAATAATCAGTAGCTGTGATGATAAACTCATGTCCACCAAATGAGTTGGGGTGAATTTTCCCAACAAGGTCAAAGGCCTAGCACTGTAATGGCCAATGAGAAATAGAAGGAATTTGCTCCCTCCTTGGAGCGTGAATTAGGTTTCCTTGTTTTTGACATTTCTCACAAGATCTAGAGAAAGCTACTGCATCAGTTTGCATTGTGGGCCAGTAATACCCTGCCCTAATCAACCTTCGAGCCATGGCAAGACCATTAGAGTGTCCACCAAAAATGCTCTCGTGAATGTCAACTAATGCTTGGTCAGATTCCTCCTTTTCCAAGCACCTAAGAAGTGTCCCATCTGAACCCCTCCTATATAAATCACTAGAGATAAGGGTGTGGCAAGAGGTGTTATGGATGAGGTTTCAACATTTAGAATGGTTGAAAGTGTCAGGGATGATGCCATCATGTAGATATGAATAGATAGCACCATAGCAGGAAGAATCATGTGTGACAAGGGTACAAATGACATTGTTTTCAAATGAGTCAAATATGGGGTGGTGTAGCTCTTCCACTAGGAATTCAAATCTGGATTCATGCTGTTCCAATTGTAGGAGTGAAGCTAATGTAGCCATAGCATCTACAACTTTGTTTTCTACTCTAGGGATCTATTGAAATGTCACAAAGGTAAAGTAATGTATCAATGAATCAACCATCTTTTTTTAAGGTATCAATTTATCATCTTTGGTTTGATACTCCTCATTAACTTGGTTGATAATTAATTGTGAATCCCCAAAGACATGCAACTCTATTATGTTCCATTCTATAGCTAGTTTCAATCCATTGGTTAATGCTTCATATTCTACAATATTGTTTGTACATGGGAATAAAAGTTTGTAGGATTTTGGTATATTGTACCCATGAGGAGAAACAAACAATACTCCTGCACCTGATCCATTTTGCATGTTGGAACCATCAAAGAGCATCTTCCAAGTACAAGTGGTCATGTATAGAATGTGTTCATCTAGGAACTCTACCTGAATAGGCACACTATCCTTAACTAGAAAATCAGCTAACTGATCAGCAATAGCTTTCCCTTTTATGGCCTTTCTCTCAATGTACTCTATATAAAACTTAGATAAAACCATCATCCACTTAGCAAGTCTACCCGTGAGGGCAGCCTTACTAAGCAAGTACTTAAGAGGATCAATTTTTGCAACCAAATGTATAGTATGAGCAAGCATATAGTGTCACAATTTTTGGGAAGCAAACACTACTACAAGACAAGACTTCTCAATATTATTATAATTGATCTCATAAGATACTAGAGTATGACTGATGTAGTATATGGCCCTTTCTTTCCTAGTGTCATCTGATTGAGCCAACAATGCCCCCAAGGAAGATTCTGTTGCTGAAATGTACAAAATCAATGGTTTCCCTGGAATAGGAGGCATCAAAATTGAAGGATTAGCTAAATATTGTTTTATTTGATCAAGGCTCTTTTGGCAATCCTCATTCCACACACATGTGACTCCCTTATGCAATGTTTTATTGAAAGGTTGTGCTCTATCTACAAGTTGTGAAATAAACCTCCGTAGAGATTGGAGTTGTCCTTGAAGACTTCTCATTTGACTTATGTTCTTTGGAGGTGGCATATCTAAGATAGCTTGGACCTTTTCAGGATCAACCTCTATTCCTTTTGCTGAAATTATGAATCCTAGAAGTTTACCTGAGGTAACTCCAAATGCACACTTTTTCAGATTCAATCTAAGTTGAAACTATTCCATGCAATCTAGAATCACTTCCAAATCATCGAGGTGTGTATCCCGTTTCCTATATTTAGCCAAGGTATCATCCACATAATCTTCCATGTTCTTATGCATCATATCATGAAAAATTATGGTCATAGCTCGTTGGTATGTTACTCCTGCATTCTTTAGGCCAAATGGCATGACGTTCCAACAATAGGTTCCCCATGCACATGTGAAAGCTATTTTCTCTTGATCTTCGGGAGCTATTTTTATCTAGTTATATCCGGAAAACCCATCCATTAAGGAATATATCTCATAACCCGCCGTCATATCCACTATCATGTCTATGTTTGGGAGTGGAAAGTCATCCTTTGGGCATGCTTTGTTGAGGTCTCTGAAGTCTGTGCAAATGTGAATGGACCCATCATGTTTTGAAACTAGAACAATATTGGAGATCCACTCAACATAGTCAATAGGTCGAATGAATCTTGCACGTAAGAGCTTTTCTAATTCAGCTTTAAGAAGAAGAGCTATGTGAGGGTGCATTTTCCTCAACCTTTGTTTGATCGGTTTTATTCCTAGAGCTATAGATAGATGATGCATAATAAGATCAGTGTCAAGCCTTGGCATATTGGAATATGTCCAAGCAAAGTTGATTTTCTTCTTTTGCAAAAACTTTGTATATGCCTCTTTTTCTTCAACTGATAGAGACTGAGCTAGGTGCACTATTTGGGGAGCCTCTTCTGTATTCAAATTCATTGGGTGTGTGGGCTCAATAAGAACTGATGACCTGTCTTGGAAGTAACTTGGCAAGTTATTAAGCACCCCATCCTTAGGCGCCTCAAAGAGGTTTTCACCCTCGGATACGTCATTTATTTTTACTATTTTGGGTTCTGACACCGCCACAAAGTGGTTTTCATCATCATAACTATTTTTATTTTTTTCTTTTTCTTTTATTTTTAGACTGAGGTACTTAATATCAAGATCTGTGATACTTGTTGTTGGTTCACTGGTGGAAGAGACTATGGGTTCAAGAGCATTTAGATAACAGGCAATTTCATAGTCATTTTGAAAGTTTAAGAGTTGAGGCTCTTGGTGATGTTGAGACCAATCAATTAGGTGGAAATGAACAAGGGGTAGGTCAATGACTGGTGTATGCACCCTAAAATGGTCGCCTAGACTTTGGGCCCCATTTATTTGATTTATCAATCCTGAATCAATTTTATCAATAATCAATATTTTCAACAATATCAATCTCTTGATCAAATCTTAATTTCGATCATATATTGGATTTTTATCCTATGGGCTAACCATTTATCCTAAGTCTTTATTTAATTAAAAGGAATATTTTCTCCCCTTTTAATAAATAAAAAGCTCCACTTTTCCTCTTATCCTATGTTGCAAAAATAAAGCATTATTCCTATTTTATAAAAAGGAGAAAAACACTTTTTGTCTCATATGGACATAAAGTCAACTCTTATTTTCCTATTGGAGGATACTTGTGCACATGGATTGCTCCTCTTTCAAGCTCCACCGCTGATTAAGACTTTTTGCCTCTTAATCTCCATGGTCCATTTCACCTCATTTCTTATAAAAGGAGAGCTCTCTCCTTCATTTGCATATCCACTTGTTTTATGCTAATGTTATGCTGCAGGTTTTAGGTGCATTTGGAGTTTGAAGATATTGAAGACTTGCTTCATTGCATCATCTAGTTCATATTTACTTTCATAGTTGCATAATAATGGCATTCTTAGTGTAGATTTTTTTTTATGCAATAGAATAAGCTCACATAGTCTAAATAGGAGGCATTGTAATCCATTGCTATTTCCATTTCATAGCTTAGTTTTTACTTCCATTTTCATAGCATAGCTTGCACATTTGCATTTTCATTTTAGTTGCATTGCATTGCATTTCATAGTGATTCTTGGAGATATTGGCATTGTTGCCCTTGTCTTCACTTGAATCTCTCATTGTGTGGTTGACTAGCAAGGTCATAAGCTTGTAGCTCTAGTTGAGAGCAATTTTCAACCTTGCAACTCCATGCATAGAGAGCTATGAGCTGCTTTGTGAGGCCTCATTCTTGAGCAACCTTGCATGTAATGGTTCATAGAAGTGCACCATTTTAGTGTGTACATTTCTGGCGCCCATCGTGGGGCAGAGTAGATTAGCTTTGTCCTTTTAATTCTGCATTTTTCGTCAAAATTTTTGTCAATTTTCGGCTTGATTTTCAGTCTCTGATTTTCAGTCTCAGAGTATCGCGTGATACTTCTCAGAAATATCACGCGATATACCTTTGTATAGCGGTGCGACACTTCGCACGAGAGAAGAATCACCCGCAAGTACTAAGAAATATCGCCTGTTATCGGGCGAAGTATCGCCCGCCCATAGTGAGAAGTATCGCGCGACTGAGAAATATCGCCCGACTATAGGAAACTGTGTCGCGCAATACTGGTGAAGTCTGAGAAATATCGCCTAGTCTGACAGAGACTTGCGTTTCCAGTTTTCTTATCCGAATTTGATTATTTTAGCTTGCTGTTTTATTTTGCTGTGTTTAGATAGGTCTAACCCGCATCTTTTAGCTTAAATCTAGCAGTTTATTGCATGTTTACATTTGGATTTTGATTTTGCTAACCTTGTGGGTCTAACAAGTTGTGTTTGTAGGTGCTCTCATTTGCTTGAAAATTGCTGAAAACGCATGTCAAAGAGGGCTACTAATAGTTTTTGCAGGGCTGCCCAAGCATAAAAACAAAATTTTTTTTTATTTGCTTGTTTATTTGCTTTCCTTTCAAGTGTGGCATTCACTAATTGTATTAGGCATCTTAATACCTTGTGAAAGGGATCTTGAGGTGGTAGGAGAAGTATGCTCTTCACCTTTAGGTGAATCAGAAAATCTTGACCCATCTTAAGGTTTTGGAAGCAAGGGAGTAATTGAATCTCTTTGCTTGGTGTGTTTGGGAGAGATTTTTGAGATAGGGGAGTATACTCTTCACCCTTGTGGTGAATCTAAAACCTTGAACCTCAAGAGTTGATCCATTTTTGTTTAGTTTAGGAATCTTTTAGCGGGCCTGCTCTTGAGCAATCAAGAGGAACGACTCAAGTGGGGACAACCTTGTCAACATTTTCCTTGGTGGCAAGTGATTCCAACTCACTATAATCTCAAGGTTATCAAGGACACCAAAAACCTTGGTAGACATAACACTTGTCTTCATTTGATGTGAGTAGCTCATGGGATTGCGACCATGAGGAAAACATTGAACAAGAATGCTTAAGGTACTCTTGAGGCTGTGAGGTCCTAGTCCTTTATGAGGAGCAAGAGGGGTGTTGTGAACAGAAATCCTTATTAAGAACCATTAGATAGAAGCCACCTTCTTTTAGCCGCTTATCTTCTTAGTGAAAGGATTGATCCAAGTGGTTTACCTGGATCACCTTAAGATACTCACCATATGTGTCCCTTTGGTTGTGTCATTTGACATTTCCATGACAAAGCCAACATCTCTTGTGGGTAACCACTTGGTGTGAGGCGAGGGGGCATCAAGTTGTGGGCTAAGTTGGTAAGTATTGAGCCTTGACTTTCTAAGATAGATTTGCTTGAAATGTCTTCGATTGTGTGATACCAGTGCAAACGTTCTTACATACAAACAATCGGTAGCATTCATAGGGTGTTGTTTCAATTCTGATATCACAAGTGTTTGTCTTGGCAAGGTTGCTTTTGCCCTTGTTTCAAGTGTTTGAGACCATGTTTTGATCCCTTACTGTTTGCAAACCTGCCGAAGTTCTGTTGATATTGTGACTGAAATTGAAAACATCAACCCTCAGACTGGAAAATTTGACCAAACAGACCCAAAAATGCAAATTTTACACAATTCTGGTCAAGAGTTAAACAATTCTACAACAGTATCGCACCCTGTAAAGCGAAGTATCGCGCGATACTTCGCGCTTGATAGAAATATCACCCGCTTTGAAGAGAAATATCGCGCAATAGTTCACCCCTGACGGACTATCGCCCGACCTGCCTGGAGTATATCGCCCGCCAATTCTTAGAAGTATCACCTGGCTTCAGGTGAAGTATCGCGCGGTTATAGGTTTATCGCCCCAGTAGCCTGGAGTATATCACCTAGTTTATTTCTGTCGTGCTTAAATTTTGGTCAGTTTCAGTTGCTATTAATCAGGCTAGGTCTTAGAGCAGGCTTCTCACCCTGACGTTTGAGACCTGTCCTAACTCCAAATTTCTAGTTTTTAGTCCTCCGGGATAGCATCATTTGATTTACGAAATCACTTTGGAATAATTGTCAAGTTAGAAGGCCATTCTTGGTGCCAAGGTTCATCTTTAAATTGTTAGCTACATTCGGGGAAAATTTTAGCACTCTTATTGTCCAAATCACTTTCATTTTCATCTCAATTTCAATTATCTTTTGGCCTAGTCCAACCTCCTGATTCAAAAGTGCAAGGCTAGTCACCCTTTGATTTGAAGCACCTCTTTGACAGTGTTGGTAAAGCCCTTTTTTTTTTTTTTCTTCTTGTCTCTTTTTTGGACAATAGAGGACTTTGATTATCCTAGTTTGGCGTTGACACTTTGAGAGGTCACCTTCTCATTGAGAGTATCTTTCTTTCATGTCAGTTACGACAAGGTACCAAGTCAATCAAAGGAAGTGACCCCCTATTGCCTTTAGCCAGTTACCACCTGTCAAGACTCATCGACAACCTAAGGGAAAATGACCCCTTTTTGATCAATCTCCTAAGAGTGAATCTGAGGTTTGTTTTAATCCAGGAGCTAATCCTAGTGAAGTGAGTACCTCTTTCATACCACTCTCATCAAGCATGGACATGAGTTACACTTTTACCCGACAACAAAGAGAAACCATGAATCAAACTCTTGAGGATATCTTCCAACGACATAGAAGAGAGTATGGTGGTTCTTCTCATGCTAGTCCACCCGGGTCACCTCCCAACAATGCGAGGTATTTTGATGCTCACCAACGAGCTGAGAAACATCATAAGCAAGCTCACTCAGATTCAGGGTCACAAAACGAAGACCAGAACAATGAATCTAGTGATCACCACATAAACGCAGCCAATGCAATAAGACATTCAAGACAATCCTCCCCACTTAAAGACACCTCTCGATATGCAAATACCAGATTGAGAAGCATGAGAGAGAGAAACAAGCCTACTTGGATGAACAGACTGCTAAAAAGGAAAAATTCAGACAACTAGAGGAAGAAGAACGTGCATTGTTGGATATACAGAAAAGAGTCACCCAAGAAGAAGAAGATAGACTCTATGCACAACAACTCCAAAGCCGATTTAACAGGAGGGGAGCCAATAGTGGGACCAACTCACCCCCATCTACCCCTTCCCCTAGCCCTAGAAGAAGATCAAGGACACCCTCACGATCCCCAAGTCCTAGAGGAAGAAGGGCTTCAAGATATGACCATCATAGGAGACAGTCGTCTCATAGACATTCAAAGCAACCCTCCCAATGAGCACATCATGGCTCACAGCATGGAGGAAGTTATGCTAAAATTGGTCATATGGACTTCATGACTATGCAACAAGAACCATCCTTTCAAGCATATGTGGAGCAATATGTGGAACAAAACAAAGACCAATTCTTGGAAAGTCTTATCAACAAAGGTGCTAAAGTTCCATATAATTTTGATGTTCACCAAAAGATCAAGAAACAAAGCCCTTCAACTGATGAAGTGATCTTACAAATGCAAAAGGATATAGACAGGATGAAGGCTCCCAAGAGCACGTTTTATTTGGACTCTATATGTCCTAACCCCATTGACAAAAGTGTGGTGATGGTAGAATTCCCTAAGAAAGTTGAGTTCCCAACATACAACAAATATGATGGCACTGGTGACCCTCACGACCATGTTCGACAATTCTACATAATGAGCTTTTCCTTTCACCATGAAGACTCCTACTTGATGAGATTATTCCCAAGGAGTTTAAAAGGTCAAGCCATGGAATGGTTCACCAACCTTTCCCCTCCAGTAAAGACATTTAAAGAACTTGTCCAAAGATTTGTTCAGTATTTTGCTTACAACTTATCGAGGTCGGTCACAATGCTTGATTTGTGTAAACTTAAGCAAAATCAAGGGGAATCTTTTGTCACATTTTTACAACGATGGAGGCGATTGTGTTCGAAATACCCAAGGACAATCCCTGAAGAGGAGAGAATTGATATCATTGTGAGCAATCTAATACCAGAACTCAGATATGAAGTCAAGAAAATCCCATTTAATTCTTTTGATACTATGGTAGAGGTGGCATGTCGCATTGAGGATGTCCTAAAAGAAGAAGGAATTTTGGCTAAACCAACAAATAACAACAATAGCCAAAATAACAATACTAATGGTAACAAGGACAAAAAGAACTCCTATTGGAACAAAAACAAGCAAGTGGTCAATGACAGAGTTGTTGACTCATCTTAAGTAAAAAATGAAGGAGTTCTTAACCTCTCTCATGCAGTTCAAGCTATGAAGCTGCAAACATCTTCAACACAAGACAAACCTAAGTATCAAAAGAGATCTAAAATGGAGAAAATACAATTTACCAAATTGGAAGAATCTTATGCAGATGTTTTTAAGACATTAGTTTCTCATAATTTGGCACACCCACAGGATCCTACAAAACATCACATACCGGATCCTTTACCTCATTGGTGGGATGCTAAGGCTTTTTGCGTTTTCCATAATGGGATTGGACACGACATAGAAAATTGTTTTAAACTCAAGCATCTTGTCCAAGACCTTATTGAGAAAGGACAATTACAAGTGGATGGGTTAACTACTAATACAGATCATAAAGCCTTTAAAGAGCCCTTGCCTAAATATGAGAAAGGAGAGAATTCTAACAATAAGAATGGCAAGGCGGCTATCAACTACACCTACACAAATGCAGAGAACATTATTAACATGCTTGAAGTTGTGGATGATAGTGTCAACATGATGAGAGGGAAAGATCCCTATGGACATAATGTGGACTCAACTCCTATGACTGATGAAAGACCCGCTGTGGTGATAAGAGGTCCTCACTCACAAAGAATGCCCCAGTCCCTCAATGCTGTCACTAGGGCACAGGCTCAAGCACTCATTATCATTAGAGGTCCTAGCACTAGCAAGTCTAAGCAGCCCATGTCCAAAGGTGCTCCTCCAAAATCTATCACCGGTCCTGATTCCAATTATAATCTTATTGACCAGCTACAATGTACACCCGCGTAGATATCCATTTTTGAGCTTTTAGAATTATCTCCTAAGCACAAGCGCGTCCTTGAGGATGCTTTGCAAGCAGCCAACATCCCTAACAACTTAGATATTGATCAATTCCAAAACATGGTCAACCATTTGGCTAGCCCTCATTACCTCACCTTCTCCGAAGAAGATGAAAAATCCATCAGTCACCCACATAACTTGGCCTTACACATCAAAGTCATGATTCATAAAACCCGTGTTAGGCGTGTCCTGATAGATGGGGGTGCGGGGCTCAATATTTGCACCCTGAGTTTTTTGCTGGCTCTAGGATATTTCGAGAACGTCATTGACACAAGGAAAAGGATCACAATCAAACCATATGACGAAGCAGAAAGAAGTTCTAAGGGATTGGCTGTTTTGCCTATTCGCATTGGTCCCGTAGAAAAAGATATATTATTTCAAATTGTTGATGTTGGACCTCTAGCCTACAACATTTTGCTAGGTAGGCCATGGATTCATGAAATGAAGGCAGTCCCATCAACATATCACCAGTGTGTTAAGTTTCCCCATAACGGTGTAGAAATTTGCATCCCTGGAGATAGTGCTCTATCAGTTAATAACATTTTTGTGGGATCACATGTACCTTTGAATAGGGAAGCTGACAGTCCTAGTAGTTAACTTGAACAATACAAGCAGAAGTTCAAGACCATCGATCTTGGGATGGGAGATTATAAAATGGATTCTTTTACAAACATGCCAATCTCTCCTAGGTCTTATGGGAGACCATCCCCAAATGTGAAGCCTTCGTCATCAGCAATGACATTATTTGGGAAATTTGTTGAGTCTTCGGTCCCCATTCAAGAAGAGAAAGAGGAAGTTGCTGTAAGGGACTGGATCTATCACGAGGAGAAATACAAACATAATGATAATTTTGCTCCTTCACCTGAAACTTATGGGAAAGGGTATACACTAGTTAAAAATATGGGATATCCGGGATATGGTCCCCTTAGTCATAGGCTGGACGCTAAAGCTGAGCCTCTTGATCATGCTCTTTTTGGATGAAAGAATAAGTCCACGGTTGGCTTAGGTTTTGAGAATAAGAAGATAAAAGGTGTCCCTGTCCCAGCTGCGACAGACAGTGACAGTGACTTAGATTATACGCCTGATCTTTCCAATCAACAAGATGTGTCTGAAGATTGGGTGCCCTCAATGAATCTCCTTTGGGGAGATTCCACAGATTTGATGCTTGATAGTCCTACTATCCCAGCTGCGACAGATAGTGACTGTGTGACTGCTAGATCGACAAAGGAAAGTGTTACTGTCCTAGCTACGACGGATAGTACCAATACTAGCCCTAGAGAGGGGGAAACCCTTCCTAACCTTGAGGCTTCCACATCACGAGGCCTAAATAATGACTCAGAGATAGACTCCCATGAATATGAATGGGACTCACTTTCAGATGCAACAATTGATCTGGACGTGGATATTATCCATGCCTATAGTACCCAACCCGATGCGACTAATGATCCTAGTGTCAGACTAGAGGATTGCACTCCTCAAATCACCTTAGTGGATGATGCTTCGTTTGATAGGATGAGTCCTAATTCGGGTATCTTAGGTGAAGACTTGATGAACTCCGATTATATGGTCACCAGAGATGACAACTTTCGCATAAACAACATCGAACCCGCCATTGACTTACCCCTTGTTCACTTTGACCTAATTGACTGGTCTCAGCGCCATCAAGAGCCCACATTCCTCACCTTCCATAATGATTATGAAATTGATTGCTATCTGAATGCTCTTGAACCCGTGGCTTCTTCCACTAGTGAACCAACAACCAGCATGACAGAGCCTGATATTAAGTACCTCAGTCTCAAAATAAAAGAGAAAAAGAAAAATAGGTCTGATGGCGAAAACCACTTTGTGGCGGTGTCAGAACCAAAAATAGTAAAAAGAAATGATGCATCCAAAGGTGTAAACCTCTTTGAGGCACCTAAGGATGGGGTACTTAATAACTTGCCGAGTTATTTCCAGGATAGATCATCAATATTGATTGAACCAACAAAGCCAGTCAATTTAAACACAGAAGAAAATCCTCAGATAGTCCATCTTGCTCAGTCTTTATCAGAAGAAGAGACCAAGGCATATGTACAGTTTTTACAGAAAAAGAAAATTAATTTTGCATGGACCTATTCAGACATGCCAGGGCTTGACATGAATCTCATAATGCATCACTTATCCATAGCTCCAGGAGTCAAGTCAGTAAAACATAGATTAAGAAAAATGCATCCACATGTAGCTCTACTTGTCAAAGGGGATTAGAAAAACTTTTGAGAGCTGGATTTATTAGAGCCATCGATTATGCAGAATGGATCTCAAACATAGTACCTATCTCCAAACATGATGGGTCCATTCGTGTCTGCACAGATTTTAGAGATTTAAACAAAGCATGCCCAAAGGATGATTTTCCACTTCCAAACATTGACATGATAGTGGACATGACGGCAGGCTATGACATATACTCTCTAATGGATGGTTTCTCAGGGTATAATCAAATCAAAATAGCTCCTGAAGACCAAGAGAAAATAGCATTCACATGTGCATGGGGAACCTATTGCTGGAACGTCATGCCATTCGGGTTAAAGAATGCAGGAGCAACCTACCAAAGAGCTATGACGACTATCTTTCATGATATGATGCACAAAAATATGGAAGATTATGTGGATGATACCCTGGCAAAATCAAGAAAAAGGGACACACACCTCAATGATCTGGAAGTAATTCTAGATCGTATGGAACAATTTCAACTCAGATTGAATCCAAAGAAGTGCGCATTTGGTGTCACCTCAGGCAAACTTTTAGGATTCATAATATCAGCAAAAGGCATTGAGGTTGACCCCGAAAAGGTCCAAGCAATCCTAGATATGCCACCTCCTTGGAATATCAGCCAAATGAGAAGTCTTCAGGGACGTCTTCAATCAATTAGGAGGTTTATTTCTCAGCTTGCAAATAGAGCGCAACCCTTCAACAAGACATTGCATAAGGGTGCTTCTTGTGTTTGGAATGAGGATTGTCAAAAGAGCCTAGATCAGATCAAATAATACTTGGCTAATCCTCCGATTCTAATGCCTCCTATTCCAGGGAAACCATTGATCCTATATATTTCAACTACAGACACTTCCCTGGGGGCATTATTGGCTTAATCAGATGATACTGGGAAAGAACGGGCCATATACTATATCAGTCGTACTCTAGTCTCCTATGAGATCAATTACAATAATATTGAGAAGTCTTGTCTGGCAGTGGTGTTTGCTTCTCAAAAGTTGCGCCACTACATGCTTGCTCATACCATACATTTGGTTGCCAAAATTGATCCCCTTAAATACTTGCTTAGTAAGGCTGCCCTGACAGGTAGACTCGCTAAATGGATGATGGTCCTAACTGAATTTGACATAGCGTACATTGAAAGGAAGGAAATAAAAGGGAAAGCAATTGCTGACCAATTAGCTGATTTTCCAATCCAGGATAGTATGTCGGTACAAGTGGAATTCCCAGATGAACACATCTTGTATACAACTACTCGCACTTGGACAATGTTATTTGATGGTTCCCGCATGCAAAATAGATCAGGTACCGGAGTGTTATTTGTTTCTCCACATGGGTACAACATTCTGAAGTCTTACAAACTATTATTCCCATGTACCAATAATATTGCAGAATATGAAGCTTTAACTAATGGCTTGAGAATGGCTATAGAATGGAACATCACAGAGTTACATGTCTTTGGGGATTCCCAGTTAATCATCAACCAAGTCAATGAAGAGTATCAAACCAAGGATGACAAATTGATACCTTATAAAAAGATGGTTGATTCTTTGAGATGCTATTTCACCTTTGTGACATTTCAACAGATCCCTAGGACAGAGAACAAAGCTGCCGACACCATGGCCACATTAGCTTCACTTCTTCAATTGGAGACACATGAATCTAGATTTGAATTCCTGGTGGAAGAGCTACACCATCCCATCTTTGACTCGTCTGAAAGCCATGTCATTTGTGCCATTATCACACACGAGTCTTCCCGATATGGTGCTATCTATTCATATCTTCGTGATGGCATCATCCCCGACACATTCAACCATTCTGAATGCCGAAACCTCATCCGTAACACCTCTCACCACACCCTCATCTCTGGTGATTTATATAGGAGGGGTTTAGATGGGATGCTCCTTAGGTGCTTGGAAAAGGAGGAATCCAACCAAGCGTTAGCTGACATCCACGAGGGTATTTGTGGTGGACATTCTAATGGTCTTGCCATGGTCCGAAGGTTGCTTAGGGTGGGATATTATTGGCCCACAATGTAGATAGATGCAGTCACCTTTGCTAAGTCATGTGAAAAATGTCAGAAACATGGCAACCTGATTCATGCTCCAGGTAGGGAGCTGATCCCTTCTATTTCTCATTGGCCATTTCAGCGCTGGGCCTTTGATCTGGTTGGGAAGATTCATCCCAACTAATCAGGTGGACACAAGTTCATTATTACTACCATTGACTACTTCACAAAATGGGTGGAAGCTGTGCCACTTTCTGTTGCTTTAGGAAGGACCATTTCTTTGTTCATCTTGAATCATATCATTTGCCGATTTGGAGTGCCTTCTGAGATCATTACTGACAATGGAGGTCAATTTAAGAATAAGGACCTAAAGCACCTATGCAAGAAGTTTAAAATCAAGCAACATTGGTCCTCCATCTATTTTCCACAGGGAAACGGACAGGAAGAAGCCTCTAACAAAACCATTCTTAAGATTCTTCATAGAACAGTACACAAGAATGGTAGGGATTGGCACTTACAAATCAATCCAGCACTATGGGCTTACAGAACAAGCATTCGCACACCTACAGGAGCCACTCCTTTCTCTCTCACCTATGGCATTGAAGAAATATTGCCTTTAGAAGTTGAGATACCATCACTTAGAGTCTCACTCAAAGGTTTGATTACAGATGAGGATTATCGCGCCATGAGGTTACAGGAACTAAAACTTCTAGATGAGAAGCGTAAGGCTTCCTTTGATCATATGAGAGTGTATCAGAAGCGTATGTCCAAGGCATTCAACAAGAAGGTTCACCCTAGAGAATTTCAAATAGGTGATCTTGTTTTGCGAGAGAACCCTAAGAACCAACAACACAGAGAGAAAAAGGGCAAGTTTGAACCTAACTGGCTTGGACCATGTGTTATCACAGCTGCTTTTGGTACTGGTGCGTATTTACTGTCAGATCCTGATGGAGAACAGCTCCCTGATCCCATCAACATTGTACACCTCAAGAAGTTCTATCCTTGATGCCCATTCTGTCTGGGGGCATCCTTTGTACATACTTATTGATCTTGAAAAAATACCAAAAAAATTGATATATGATGCTGAAAAAATCCTAAAAAGTATAAAAAGTCCTAAAAAAAAAAAATACAAAAATCAAAAAATTCAAAAATACAAAAAAAAATGAAAAAATGAAAAAAAGCATCCAAGTGGTGAAAACCTGGAAACAAGCGCTACTTGAGGCCTTTGCACCCCTATTTGTTAGCATGCATCCTCGACACTTAGCCACTTTCCATCATGCCTTGACCTTATTTGGCTTAGTCTGGAATTGGTCTTTGTCTTTGTTTAGGGGGCATAACTGTTAGCATTGGTCTTTTAGGTGCGTTCGTCTCTTGGGGCATTTCACAAACAGGTGTTTTTTAACACCACCCCAAACAGTGTTTTTTAACACTACCCTTGCGTCGAGTGTTTCTCAACACTTATCAGATGTCTTACCCAATAGTCCAAGTATGATGCAATATTTCTCACTAAGCAGATATGATACTTAGAATTTGACTCTATGACCAACACACACGCACTTAAACAATCAACTCGATGACGATATGATGACTTTATTTTTCTTTGTGTGCTGTCTATGAGGATTTCTTTGATGAGTGATCTCTCCCTGAGAAGTTTTTGATGATGCATAGCTAGAAGACTGAGGGAATGAGAACATGTTTTCTTTCTTTATCTGCTTGTGGGTATATTTTGTTGATCCTAACTGTCATGAGCATTTATGCTGGTCCTACTTGACACTATGGATTAACAAGGTATTATCCTTGACTATTGTGCGAGTGCATACTTCTAGTTATCTTGACTTTTCATGTGTCTTGATACAAGCATAATCTCGCCATATCAAACTTAGGTGATCTCAATGCATTAGTCATCTGGACCTACATGTCTTTGATGCCTAGGTGGGATTTCCACATTTCTATCTGATAAAAATCATATTCATATCCACATAGTTATGCTAGTGTGCATTGTATGATCTTACGACGCTACCAATAACGCTTGATGATGATATTTAGATGTCTATAAGCATTGTGACCTTGCAAGTCAACCACTTTCATAGTAGCTTTCATTCTTAGGTTCATCATAGTTTAGTTTTTGCATCTTGCATATGGAGAGAGCTCTCCTTTTTATCATCTACGGACTAGTTGGTCAACTGTGCTCATTTTCTGATTCTTCTTGATCATATCTTTCATTTATGGTCTTTCATATCACATCATTTGCTATCCATTTTCAGACTCAAAATTGAAATCTAAGTCGTGTTTCCAAATTTTTCCTTTCTTCTGAGCAGTTGACTGACTTTTTGAGGCATAATTTGATTTTCGGTGGAATTTCTTCCTTTTCATGTCTCTCAATTTTCTAGTCTTTCATTCACCCTATCTCTTTTCTTCTAGCTCATCGCTGGGGCATGTTTCATTTCCTACTGGTTAACCTATTTGACCTTTCTCTTCGATTATGATTTCATTTCAATTTGATCAAATCTTTTTATCAATTCGCTGTTCTCCTCTATCTGATTTCGATTTCGACTCCGAGGGGGCAGTACCTATGGGATTCTCATCCCTGATTCTCTTGATCCTCTTGATTCAGACATCTTTTGTGAGCTTTCGCTCAAATTTGAGATTCTTATCTCTTACTTTGAATGTGATCCCGAATCGACCTCATGTTCAAAGGCCTTTGTTTATGCTTTGTTCGGATATGATCCTGAATCAACCTCATATTTGAGTTGTTTTGTGATCCCAAATCGATCTCACATTTCAACTTCATTCCTTGACTGCATGTGTTCCCAAATCGATCACACATTAGTCAAAGAGGGGAAAATGTATGCACCCTAAAATGGTCGCCTAGACTTTGGGCCCCATTTATTTGATTTATCAATCCTGAATCAATTTTATCAATAATCAATATTTTCAACAATATCAATCTCTTGATCAAATCTTAATTTCGATCATATATTGGATTTTTATCCTATGGGCTAACCATTTATCCTAAGTCTTTATTTAATTAAAAGGAATATTTCCTCCCCTTTTAATAAATAAAAAGCTCCACTTTTCCTCTTATCCTATGTTTCACAAATAAAACATTATTCCTATTTTATAAAAAGGAGAAAAGCACTTTTTGTCTCATATGGACATAAAGTCAACTCTTATTTTCCTATTGGAGGATACTTGTGCACATGGATTGCTCCTCTTTCAAGCTCCACCGCTGATTAAGACTTTTTGCCTCTTAATCTCCATGGTCCATTTCACCTCATTTCTTATAAAAGGAGAGCTCTCTCCTTCATTTGCATATCCACTTGTTTTATGCTAATGTTATGCTGCAGGTTTTAGGTGCATTTGGAGTTTGAAGATATTGAAGACTTGCTTCATTGCATCATCTAGTTCATATTTACTTTCATAGTTGCATAATAATGGCATTCTTAGTGTAGATTTTCTTTTATGCAATAGAATAAGCTCACATAGTCTAAATAGGAGGCATTGTAATCCATTGCTATTTCCATTTCATAGATTAGTTTGTACTTCCATTTTCATAGCATAGCTTGCACATTTGCATCTTCATTTTAGTTGCATTGCATTGCATTTCATAGTGATTCTTGGAGATATTGGCATTTTTGCCCTTGTCTTCACTTGAATATCTCATTGTGTGGTTGACTAGCAAGGTCACAAGCTTGTAGCTCTAGTTGAGAGCAATTTTCAACCTTGCAACTCCATGCATAGAGAGTTATGAGCCGATTTGTGAGGCCTCATTCTTGAGCAACCTTGCATGTAATGGTTCATAGAAGTGCACCATTTTAGTGTGTACAACTGGTTCAACATTGTGTATGTGGAAGGTGTTATCTCTGGTGACCATACAATTGGGATTCATCAAGTCTCCTTCTAAGATACCTGAATCAGGATTTGTCCTACCAAACAAAGCGTCATCCACTAAGGCAATTCGAGGAGTCCAATCCTCTAGTCCTACACTAGGCTCATTGGTCACATCGGGTTGAGTACTATAAGTATGGACAACATCCATGTCCAAATCAACTATTGCATCTGAAAGTGAGTCCCATTCAAACTCATGTGAGTCTGTCTCTGAATCATTATTTGGGCCTCGTGATGTAGAAGCCTCAAGGTTAGGAAAGGTTTCCCTTTCTCTAGCACTAGCATTGTTACTATCCATCGCAACTAGGATAGCAACACTTTCCATTGTCAATCTAGCATTCATATAGTCACTATCCATCGTAGCTGGGATAGTAGGACTGTCAATTATCAAATCTTTTGAATCTCCCCAAAGGAGATTTGTTGAAGGCACCGAATCATCAGACATGTCTTGCTGATTAGAGAGATTAGGTGTGTAGTCTGAGTCATTATCATTGTCTGTCACAGCTAAGATAGGGATACTTTTCTATTTCTTATTTGCAAAACCTAAGCCAACTGTTGACTTATTCCTTTGTCCAAAAAGTGCATGGTTAAGAGGTTCAGCTTTGGCATCCAACCAATGACTAAGGGGACCATGTCCTGGATAACCCATATTCTTGACCAATGTATACCCTCTCCCATAAGCTCGAGGAGAAGGTGCAAAATCCTCATTATGTCAGTATTTCTCCTCTCAGTAAATCCAGTCCCTAACGGAAACCTCTTCTTTTTCCTCTTGAATCGGAACTGAGGATTCTACAAACTTGTCGAACAATGTCATGGCTGAAGACGAGGGCTTCATATCTTGAGAAGGTTTGCCATAAGACCTAGGGGAAATTGGAAATTTTGTGAATGAATCAATTTTGTAATACCCCATGTCAAGATCCATGGCTTTGAATTTGTCTTTGCATTGTTCAAATGTAGTATCAAAAGTGTCAGCCTCCCTATTCAAAGGAATGTGAGACCCTACTGAAATTGTGTTGACTGACAATGTGCTATCTCCAGGTATGAAAACTTCTACTCCATTGTAAGGGAACTTCACACACTGATGATAAGTAGATGGGACTGCTTGCATCTCATGTATCCAAGGTCTACCTGACAAAATATTGTAAGCTAAAGGACCGTCATCAACAATCTGAAACAAAATATCTTTCTCTACAGGACCAATTCGGATAGGAAGAACAACCAATCCTTTAGAACTACATTCTGCTTCATCATAAGCCTTGATAGTTATCTTCTTCCTTGTGTCAATGACTTCTTCTGAATAACCCAAGGCCTTCAATAAGCTCAAAGAAAAAATATTAAGCCCAACACCCCCATCTATCAACACGCGCTTGACACGGGTCTTGTGGATCATAACCTCTATATGAAGGGCCAAATTGTGTGGGTGGCTTAATGACTTATCATCTTCTTCTGAGAATGTAAGGTAGTGAGGGCTAGCCAACTGGTTGACCATATTTTGGAATTGATCTACATCTATATCATTAGGGACATTAGCCACTCACAAAGCATCCTCAAGGACATGCTTATGCTTAGGGGACAATTCCAAAAGCTCAAAGATTGAAATCTGCACTGGTGTACGTTGTAATTGGTCAACAAGATTATAATTCAACTCAGGACCAATAGCAGATTTAGGAAGAACACCTTTTGACACTGGCTACTTAGACTTACTAGAATTAGGACCTCTAATAACAATGGGAGCTTGAGACTGACTCCTAGTGACTGCATTGAGGGGTTGAGACATCCTTCATGAGTGAGGACCTCTTAGTACCACAATGGGTCCTTCATCAGGCATGGGAGTTGAATCCACATCATATCCATAAGGGTCTTTCCCTCTCATCATGTTGACATTATCATCAACAACTTCAAGCATATTAATAACATTTTCAGCATTTGTGTAGGTGTAGTTGATATCAGCCTTGCCATTCTTTTTTTTAGAATTCTCTCCTTTCTCATATTTCGGCAAGGGTTCTTTAAAATCTTTGTGATTCGCATTAGTGGTTAAACCATCAACTTGTAATCTTCCGCTTTTAATAAGATCTTGGACAAGATGCTTAAGTTTAAAACAATTTTCTATATCATGTCCAATTCCATTGTGAAAGACACAGAAAGCCTTCTCATCCCACCAATGAGGTTTAGGATTTGGTATGCAGAACTTTGTAGGATCCTGAGGTTGTGCCAAATTATGAGCAATTAATGTCTTGAAAACATCTGTATAAGAGTCCCCAAGTTTGGTAAATTGTGTCTTTTCTATTTTAGGTCTCCCTTGATACTTGGGTTTATTTTCTTGTTGTGTTGAAGATGTTTGCAACTTCATGGCTTGGACTACATTAGAGAGATTAAGAACTCCTTCATTCTTAGGTTGTGATGAGTCAACAACTCTATCATTGACCACTTGCTTATTATTATTTCAATAGGAGTTCTTTTTGTCCTTATTACCATTATTATTGTTGTTTTGGCCATTGTTGTTATTAGTTGTTTTGGCCAAAATTCCTTGTTCTTTTAGGACATCCTCTATGCGACATGCCATTTCTACCATGATATCAAAATAATTAAATGGGATCTTCCTTACTTCATACCTTAATTCTGGTACCAAGTTGCTCACAATGATGTCTATTTTTTCCTCCTCAGGAATTGTCCTTGGATATTTCGAGCACAAACGTCTCCATCTTTGTAGAAAGGTAACAAAGGATTCCCCTTGATTCTACTTGAGTTTTCACAAATCAAGCATGGTGACTGACCTTGATAAGTCGTAAGCAAAATGTTGAACAAATCTTTCCACAAGCTCTCTAAATGTCTTAACTGGAGGAGTAAGGTTAGTAAACCACTCCATGACTTGACCCTTGAGACTCCTTAGGAATAATCTAATCAAGTAGGAGTCTTCATGGTGAAAAGAAAAGCTCATTATGTAGAACTTTCTAACATGGTCGTGAGGGTCACCAAAGCCATCATATTTGTCATAGGTTGGAAACTCAACTTTCTTAGGAAACTCAACCAACACCACACTCTTGTCAATTGGGTTGGGACATATGGAGTCCAAATTAAATGTGCTCTTAGGAGCCCTCATCCTTTCTATATCTTTTTGAAGTTGTTTGATCACCTCATTCATTGATGGATCTTGCTTCTTTAACTTTCGGTCCACATCAAAATTATATGGGACCTTAGCACCTTTGTTGATGAGACTTTCTAGGAACTGATCTTTGTTTTGTTCCACATACCTTTCTACATATGCTTGAAAGGATGGTTCTTGTTGCATAGTCATAAAATCTATATGATCGAAGTTGGCATAACTTCTTCCATGTTGTGAGCCATGTTGTGCTCGTTGGGAGGGTTTCTTTGAAAGCCTAGGAGGTGACTGTCTCCTATGGTGATCATATCTTGAAGTCCTTCTACCTCTAGGACTTGGGGATCTTGAGGGCATCCTTGACCTTCCTCTAGGACTTGGTGAGGGAGTAGATGGGGGTGAGTGGGTCCCACTATTAGTACCCCTCCCATTGAATTAGTTTTGGAGTTGTTGTGCATAGAGTCTATCTTCTTCTTTTTGAGTGACTCTTTTCCTTATATCTAATAATGCACGTTCCTCTTCCTCTAGTTGTCTAAATTTCTCCTTTTTAGTAGCTTGTTCATCTAGATAGGCTTTCTTCTCCCTTTCAATTCTCTTCAATCTCCTATTAGCATATCGAGAGGTATCTCTAAGTGGAGAAGGTTGCCTTGACTGTTTGATTGCATTGGCTGCATTGATGTGGTGGTCACTAGACTCGTTGCTTTGGTCTTTGTGTTGTGACCCTGAATCTGAGTGAGTTTGTTGGTGATGTCTCTTAGCTCATTGGTGAGCATCAAGATACCTTGTGTTGATCGGGGGTGATCCAGGTGGACTAGCATATGTAGACCCAGTAGACATCATGTTACCCCTATGCCGTTGAAACATGTCATCAAGAGTCTGGTTTATTGCTTCTCTTTGTTATCGAGTGAAGGTGTAACTCATGTCCATACTTGATGAAATGGGTGCTAAAGAGGTACTCACTTCACTAGGATTACCTTTTAGATTAAAACAAATCTCAGATTCACTCTTAGGAGATTGATCAAAAAGGGGTCCTTTTCCCTTATGCTGTTGACGAGTCTTAACTAGTGGTAACTGGCTAAAGACAATAGGGGGTTGCTTCCCTTGATTGATTTGGTACCTTATTGTAACTGACATGAAAGAAATAGATTTTTAATGATAGGGTGACCTCGTAAAGTGTCAACACCAAACTAGGATAATCAAAGTTCTCTATTGTCCAAAATGAAATGAAAAGATAGAAATTGCAAATGGCGTTACCAACATTGTCAAAGAGGTGCTAAAATCAAAGGATCAATATCCTTGCACTTTTGAATCAGGAGGTTGGACTAGGCCAAAACATAATTGAAATTGATTAAATGAAAGTGATTTGGACAATAAGAGCACTAAAATTCTGCAAGAATGTAGCTAACAATTCTAGAGATAAGCTTTCTCACCAAGAATAACCTTCTAACCTGACAACTATTTCCAAAGTGGCCTTGTAAACCAATTGATGCTATTCCTAGAGGGCAAAAACAAGAGATTTAAAGTCAAAACAAGTCTCTAATGACAGGATACAAAATTGAGCAACCTGTAAAAAATTGGGTGTTTCAACTCAGGAATTCAGTTGTTTTGTGGTTTAATTAGACATATTAACAGATTTTCAGCATTTTATCAAGCACATAAGACAACAATCAAGGAGTTAAAGCAAGCAATTGTCTTCAAACAATGAGCAAGGGGCAAAGCAACCTTGCGCATGAACATAGATAGTGACTTAGTATTTCTACTCCTTAAAGGTTCTACTTGTGTATGTTCTTGAAAATATTTTAGTAGGCACATAGAACACAACAACACCTTAACAAGCTATCTACAAGGATATACGTGGCTTTCTAAAAGGAGTCCTTGATATACACAAGGTACGTGAGGCCCAAATCCATAGATGAGAAGAATCCAAAATCACACAGCTGGGAGGAGACAGTAACCCAAATCTTCTCTTTCACTTCTCAAAGGTATAAAGTTCTTTGAGGCTTAGCCAAGAGTGATATCAAACTCAATTCTCAAGAGAGGTGTCTTTTGATTCACCACCTGCTATTTATACTCCGCCGAAACATGGGAGTTAAGGTCATCCCTTGAGGTGGTGTGTCCCCAAGCAGACCTTCTAAAAATAAAATTAAGTAATTCACTATCAAAAGTATTTAAAGCACTAAAGGTGGAACACTTAACGCTTCAAGTAAATGTGAAGTGAGTCCAAAAGTGGAACATTTAACTCTTCAAGTGAATGTGAAGCGAGTCCAAAAGTGGAACATTTAACTCTTCAAGTGAATGTGAAGTGAGTCCACAAGGTGGAACATTTAACTCCTCACATAAACTCAAAGTGAGTCCAAAAGTGGAACATTTAACTCCTCACACAAACTCAAAGTGAGTCCAAAAGCGGAACATTTAACTCCTCACACAAACTCAAAGTGAGTCCAAAAGTGGAACATTTAACTCCTCACACAAACTCAAAGTGAGTCCACACCTTGAAAAACTAATGAGATCAAGAAAGTATAAAAAGGGGAAAACTTTGTGGAACACTTAATGCTCTTTTCAAGTAGACCTCTCCCCTATGTATGAATGCTGACCTTGCATCCAAAGGGTGGAAATGAGGGGCGATTAGAATAAGCGAGTCCAACAACCCAATTTAGCTAACAAGATCAATCAAAAGTACTCCAAAGTTGCTTATCAATACTACTCACAAATGAAAAAGGGTTGAACAATGAAATATTTAACTTTCCAAGTAAACATAGAGTGAGTCCACAAAGTGGTGCATTTAACTCCCTATGTAAACAAGGAATGAATCCATGCCCTCAATCACTCAATGAGATATTTGATATTGGAACCAAGAATTACTTAAAGTTTAAATACAAGCATTCACTTACACAAACTTGTATGAAAGAAAATATATGTTCATTCATTTCCCATTAAGAGCATCAATTGAAATGTGTTCTATGAAAGCATGTCAACACTCAAGCCAAACACATGAGAGATTCATTTTTAATCTCAAAATCTAAATGTTGTAGAGATGTAACAAAATACCTCAAGTCCAATGCAACACGCTTAGTAGATTTTTACCTTTTTTTTGTTTGTTTTAAGCATTTTCCATGAAAGCAAGCCATGAACCTTCAAATGAACAAGACAAGGAAACAAGCAAACAAGATATGCAATGTATATTCAACTTATGCAAACCCTAATATGGTTATATATGAAAATAAATTGTTAGGAGAAATAATAACCAGAAAATAATCCAAATAAAAACTTACATCATGCATTGAACCATGTGAAAAATAAGTGCATGCTAATCATCAAATGCCCTTTTTTTAATTTTGATTTTTTTGACCTTGTCAACAAGATTGGACTTATACCACATGAATTCAGACCCTAAACCCAAAATGCAGAAAGAGACCTTTGTTAAAAAATAGAGAGCTTTACAAAAATGTCAAAATTTCAACAAGATCTTTTCATTTGTGCCCTAGAGAGCCACTTTCCCAAAATAGACTAGTTTTTATAAATCGACCAAATGAGCTATGATATGACCTCTAAATTAAAAACATAATGAATGGAACCCCTGTATAATTTGAAGAGATTTGTGAAAATGTAAAAATTTCTGAAAAATATGCTAATTTACGTTGAAAATTAATTTTTTATGAAAAATCAAGAAAAAATTATTAAAAATTGAAAATACCTCTAAAAATTCTGAATTTTTTATTGGAGCTTCTCTAATATGTTGCCAACCTGCAAAAAAAATTTTAGATAAAAAAAAAGCTTTTTGGGAGATATGATCAAATCATTCAAATCTAGGGTTTTCCATCTCTAAATAAATCTGCACAAGGGTTAGCTACAAAAATAATCAAAACCAACATGCAAGAGGTGGGTTTTCCCACTATGGGTGCCAAAAATGTACATACAAAAGTAGTGCACTTCTATGATTCCTTATATGCAAGGAAACTCAAGAATGAGCCCTCACAAATCGATCCATAGCTCTTTATGCATGGAGTTGCAAGATTTGTAAAATTTCTTTCAGCTAGAGCTATGAACTCATGACCTTGCTAGTCAACCACACAATGAGAGATTTCAAATCAAAGACAAGGGCAATAGTTCCAATATCTCTAATGAAATCCAAATGTATGCGATGCAATGGAAGTAAGCTAAGAATGAGAATGCAATCTAGTCTATGGAAATGAAAGTACAATGCAACTAATCTATGAAAGGAAAGAACAAATGTGACCAATCCCTCCTATTTAGACTATGTGAGATTAATCTGTTGCATAAAAAGAAATCTACACTAAGAATGCCATTATCATGCAACTATGAAAGAAAATATGAAATGAGATGCAACAAAGTCTTCAAAGCTTGGATTGCAAGAGTGTCTTCAAAGAGAGCTCCAAATGACCTAGAAAACTTGCAGCATAATATTAGCATGAAAACCTAAGATGCAAATGAGGAAGAGAGCTCTCCTTTTATAAAAAATAAGATGAAAATGGACCATTGAGATTAAGAGGCAAAAGACTTAATCAATGGTGGAGAAAAATAGAAGCTTAATCCTTGTGCACAAATATCCTCTAATAGAAAAATAGGAGTTGACTTTAGTGTCCATATGAGACAAAAAATACTTTTTCTCTTTTTATAAAATAAGAACAATGCTTTATTTGTCCAACATAGGATAAGAAGAAAAGTGGAGATTTTTTATTTAAATAAAAGGGGAGGAAATTTCTTTTAATTAAATAAAGGCTTAGGATAAAGTGATTTTATTATTTAATTAAAAGATATTTTTAATTAATTAAAATGGAGCACGTTCTTTTAATTAAATAAGATTTTTATTATTTTCTCTTTTAAATTAAATAAGGCTCAAACCTTAGGAAATATTGAATTGATTATGATTTGATCAAGTAAATTGATATAATTGATATTGTTGATATTTGAAAATATTGATTCAGGGATTTGACAAATTGCTGAATGGGGGCCCAAAGTCTAGGCGACCATTTTAGGGTGTATACAGGTGTCATTCCATGTGCTGCCTTATTTGGAAAACTGGCTCCTGGAATTAAATCCATCTGATGACTAATCTTCCTTACCGGTGGTAGTCCATTAGGTACATTATCAGATACAATATCCTAAAACTAATTCAACAAATCTACTTCTACAGGTACATCTACTTCCTCTTTACCAGCTTTTAGAATTAAAGTAAAATACATATGCTCATGCCTCATACCCTCTAAGAATTTTCTTCCATCAACAAAAGTTATTCTTGCATTACCACATACCTTTTCTTTTGTGTCCTTCAATGGTATTAGCTTATGTCACAATCCATCCTTCGTCAGGGAATAGGTATTCACATGACCATCATGTACAACACGCCTATCAAACTGCCATGGTCTTGTTAATATAATTTAGAACAATAGAAAGGGGGGGTGAATTAGTTGTTCTTAGGTCCTGATGTATAAAACAATCTTATAAAATTATTCTTAAATAAGATCTAAAACCAAAACAAACTCGGTCATCACTGATTCAATAATAGAAACATCTAACAATGCAGTCCACTACCCAGCTGTAACTTAACTTGTAAAACATAGTAATGTTCAGATCTAAACAAACACACAAGTATAAACACCAGGATTTATAGTGGAAACCTAATTTGGGAAAAACCACTTTGTAACATGCTACTATTATTTTCACTCTTTTGAAGTGAGCTCGGTAAAAAGCCAACCCTGTCAAAGGTTACAATACACACTATCAAATGTGACCCAGTTAAAGGATTTCAATCACTCTGTTAAAAGTGAGCCTAGTCATAGGACTTACATACACTCCATTAGAATGCAACCTTGTTCAAAGGATTTAACATATGACTGTTAGGTCAACCTCTGTTAAAAAGATTTTGACTGTTACAATGGTTAGAAAGTAGCAGCAGTATTATTTCAAAAATATACAACTCACTTTGCAAATATCAGATCTGATTCCATACACTAATGCTAGTTTACTGACTTTGAAACTTTTCCATTTCCATCTCTGATCTGCTCAGAACTTTTCTTCAAGCAATCACCACACTTATCCTTCAGCCTTTTCTGCTTATTCAATCAATACAACTTTCCTCTTCCAGCATTCTCTGTTCACCATGTGCATACATATCACAATGTTTAGGTTCCCTTATATTTTTCTCGATTAGGTTAACTCATCTTTTGCCACTCAATCTCATTCGTAGATCTTAGGGTTAGGTCAGATTCATTGAATCTACCCGCTTTATGTTCTTCAGCTCCTTTTCTAGAATCATCTCAAATCTCTTAAAGATTTACAATAAAATGTTTTACAATGCATTTAATGCTTCCAAACAATCAATAAGTAAAGTTAACACATTTTACATAATCCAAGAATTCAAAAATGTCAACTCCAAAATTAAATTCTCTTCAAATATAAAATTGTTGATGCTCAGTCAATACTGTGATTGTTCACTCGGTCTTCATGTAGAACGCTCAGTCAATACTAAAACTGTCTCCTTGGCTTGCACTGTCTTCCTCAGCAATTTACTGATGCTCGGTCGACACTATAATTTTTCTCGGCATATACTAACTCGGTCGACACTAACATCACTCGACTTAAACATGATTTTTCTATTCTTTGCTCAGTTAAGCCTACCAGTTTAGTCTTCAGTCTTACTAAGATAAACAATACATTATCTCATCATAGTGCAACATAGTCAAGTACACTTTGTAGTATCAAGATAACTCATCCTTTCCCTAGGTGCTATTGTTACCAACCTTGCTTAGCCCCTTAGCAACACTCAAATAGATATAGTACTTTCCTAAGTAGCAATAATTTTACCAATTAAGGTTTGACATCAATGATAATACAACAATTGTTTCAATTTAGTTTCCAACAGGTCTACCCAACAACATATGACATGCATCCATAGGTATGATATCACATAGTACCTCATCATGGTATTCGCCAATTTTGAACTTTACTAGGCACTATTCACTGAACATGACCTTGTGGTCATCCTGCACCCAGGAAATCTAATATGGATGTGTGTGTTTCTATCTCTTGAGCTTCAACTTTGTGATGATCTCTTTTGACACCAAATTGTCTATGCTTCCACTATCGATAATCACATCACAACACTTATCTTCACACTTGCACCTGGTGCAAAATAGGCTCCTTCTTTGTTCAGGTTCATTCTCACCACTCAACATGACTCTTCTATTAATTAGTATTTCTCCTCTTTTAGCATCTTTAGAATGTGATGATCTTGCATCATCATCTACATGCGCAACTCTAGCCTAGCCTTTAGTTCTCCTATCTGTCCTTCCTTTGCCTTGAGGACATTCATATGCCCTATGACCTTCTTCTCCATAGTGAAAACATGTTCCAAAGAAGCCTCCTCTTCATGAACCTCTTCCTCTTCCTCTTCCTCTCTGATCTCTATTATTCTGATCATGGAAATGATTGGAATTGTTTCCTCTTTGATTTTGAGTGCTACTGGTCTCATCCTTTTTTTTGGATCTTCATTTCAACCTCCATATGACCGTCCACCATATCTTCCACCACAACCTCTTCCATTTTTTCTGCTCTCAAACTTCTTGTTGAACTTTTCCTCTACTTTTAGGGAAAACTGGTATGCCTCTTCAATACTATTCATTTAAACCAAATTCAACTCCTCTTGAATGTTCGGCCTCAACTCATTAAGGTAACGGGAAAATTTCTCCTTGTTAACTTCTTCATGGCATGCTCTGATGAGGAGTTGATAGAATTCCTCCATATACTCCTGAACAAATCTTTCTGCTTGCTTCAAACCTTGCATTTTCTTCAGTAGATCAAGCTCATAATTAACAGGAATGAACTGTCAATTCAATTTATCCACTATCCGATCCCATCTTGTGATTTTATCCTTTCCTCTTCTGTTTCACTCCAATTGAATCTCTTGCCACCATATCTTTGCATGACCCTTCAGTCTAGCCTTTGCAAACTTTACCCGATCAGGATCTTCGATATCTTCATACTCAAAATATTCTTCTAATTCATTAATCCAGTCAATCAAATCTTCTAGGTTAAGATTTCTTGAAAATGCAGGAACCTTAATCTTAGGTCTTTTCCCAATCTAAAAAATGGCCCGAAAAAGTCTTTCTTCCTCTTGGTTCATAATTTCACCTTCTCCTTCTTGATCAGCATTTCCTTCTTTGGCTTCATCCTCGCTTTCATCTTTGACATTAAGATTCATTCCTCTATGAATTTCTTCTTGCAATGCTCACACTTGTCTCTGGAGCGCTCTAACATTAGGTGTTGCACCACCAGCTCTTCCACCACGTTCCCTTCGTGGAGGCATTTTCGCACTACTCGCTAAAACCCTAACCACAGTCTTGGTACAAACTACCTCACAGTCGATGATCTATCTACACACTCAGGAACTCTTCCTCTAATACCACTTGATGAAGGGTGCTCCCCTTAATACTGCTAACACATGATAGAAACAAAGAAACAACAATAATTTGCAAGAACAAAAAATGGGCTTTTTATTATCTCCACAAATGTGGAATTAGAAATTTCAGAATTACAATATGGGCATTTTCCCTTACAATATTCTGTAAGATAAAGCCTTGAATAATTACCCAGATCTACTACTCAGAACTACCCTAGACAACACTACGGACCTCTCTTATATAGGCAATTTCCACCACTCGAGAAGGTTCTAGAAATTTAGCCCTTAAGGTCGACTATTCTTAGAATTATTTTATTTTCATAATCATTACATTAGGGTCAGCTCCAAAAGAATTACAAAATATGTTTTTAGGTAGCCCAACTTTTGGAGGCCATAAATTTCTAACTGTAGCTTTGTTTTTCTATTATAACCACTTTTCAGAAAGGCAAGACCTGATTCTACATTGCCTAACTTGCGCAAGCTCCAGTTAGCTGGGGGTTGATCATGATCTAGAGCCTCTAAGGCCTTCAAAATTGACTTGAAATATTTCATACCCAAAAACCTTAATAACTTCACCAATACAGATGATGTGATAATGAAACTCAATTGGTAGGTTGATATGATTAAGATGAACCTCCAACTGTGAAATTAGATCATTCCAAGATCGTATGACCAACTTACTAAAAATAGTAAGTTTCCATAAATAGAAGCTCTGCACAAGATATCCATTATTGAAAAGAAACCATAAATATTTTTGGGTGATGCAAGATTGCTCTTACACCCAGGATGCTCCTACATCAATACTTATTCCTCAATTTTCCCATTTAGAAAAGCTGTCTTGACATCCATCTGGTGTACTTTCCATCCTTTAGATGCTACAATTGCAAGAATGGTTCTTACAGAGGTGTAACGGGCTACAGGGGCAAAGATTTCTTCATAGTCAATCCTAGCCTTTTGTGAGAATCCTCTGGCAACAAACTGGGCTTTATGTTTTTCAATACTGCCATCTGAAGCATATTTTATCTTGAATAACCATTTCGAAGAGACTACTAATTTTTTTTTTGGTCTGGGTACAATGTCCCAAACATCATTTTTCATAATGGATTGGTACTCTTCAATCACGACTTCTCTCCAAGATTGTTTTGACAAAGCCTTTTCCACATTGTCAGGTTCGGATTCTGTGAGTTCAATTAGAAGGGTAGTATAACATTTTTGTGTTCTTGTTCTCTTGTTCTCCCTAGATATTTGATCTGGCTCTATATTATTTTCTTCAAACATCTTCCTTGCCCATAAAGGTCTTTTGGTGCTATTTGATGTTACATTATTTTCATCATTTGGGTTTGTAGGTTCCATATTTTGGAATGTAGCCTCAACATTTGAAAATGTAGGTTCAGACTCTATTGTTTGATTCTCCCTCTCATTCTTAGTTGTAGGGTCTTTATCTAGCTCTGTTATAGAATTATCACTAGTAGTTGTGGATGTGAAATTTTCTTTAAACTTTACATCTCTACTGATGTCTACTGATCTCTATCCAGTAATGTAAATTTGATATCCTTTAGTATCTTCATTATATCCTATGAATATACCTTTCTTCCCAAAAGGTTCTAATTTAGTTGTCTTCTCTTTTGGAACATGTATGTAAACAGGACAACCAAACACCCTTAGATGACTTAGGTCTGGTTTGTTCCCTATAAAGACTTCTTCTAGTGTAGTATTTTCTAGAATAGCATGAGGACACCTGTTTTATATGTATACTGCTGTGTTTGTTGCTTCAGCCCAGAAAGAGATGTGAATATTTTGATCATGAATCATGGCTTTTGCTGCTTCGATGATGGTTTTGTTCTTTCTTTTTGCTACCCCATTCTATTGAGGATTATATGGCACAATATACTCCCTCTTAATCCCATCATATTTGTAGAATTTTTTGAAACTGTCAGAGGTATATTCACCTCCATTGTCAGACCTTAGAGTTTTAATTTTCTTGCTGGTTTTATTTTCAACAAGTACTTTGTATTATTTGAACTTAGATAAGACTTCATTTGATTCTTTTAGTTTTAGAAAGTATATCCATGTTCTTCTAGAGTAGTCATCAACAAAAATTACATAGTATAAGGCACCTGACAAAGAGTGTGTGGACATAGGACCACATAGATCTGTGTGTATAAGTTCTAATACATTTTTTGATTTGTGTTCACTTGTCGGAAAAAATCCTTTTGTATTCTTTCCTAAGGCACACCCTTTGCATATACCTGAGTGTTCAGATTTAAGGTGAGGTATCCCTAGTGTGATTTTCCCTAGGGTTGGATTAGCACTATATCTAATATGGCCTAGCCTTTTATGCCATATCTCATTATTGTTTTGAACTTCATGGCTTAGGCCAATTTTTTGTTCACCATATAATTTATATAGACTTCCTTCCCTAGAGCCTATTGTGATAGCATTTTTGATATTTTAGTTTTTAGTCTAGAGAAGAGCTTTATCTTCATTAAATGTGACTCTATATCCTTGATCTGCTAGTCCATAAATAGAAATTAAGTTTCTTTTTATTCCAGGTACTTATAGTACTTCTTTTAACTGTAGGATCACTCCTCTTATCTTGATTGAACAGGTCCCAATTCCTTTCACGAGATAAGTAGAGTTGTCACCAATAGTAAATTCTTCTAAGGAGTCTTCTCTGAATGTTTCAAATTGATCCCTGAATCCAGTGATGTGTCTTGAAGCTCCACTATCAATTATCCATGTAATCTTATTTGAGTTTAGTTCACTAGACAAGGCTAAGAAGAATAGAAGATTTTCT
This sequence comes from Chamaecyparis obtusa, assembly GCA_027943335.1. Classification (NCBI taxonomy): domain Eukaryota; kingdom Viridiplantae; phylum Streptophyta; class Pinopsida; order Cupressales; family Cupressaceae; genus Chamaecyparis; species Chamaecyparis obtusa. The sequence continues at coordinate 673,361 of BSBK01003159.1, forward strand.
ACTTCTTTGACTTCAGCTAGTGCTACTTGTATTTTCTTTCTTTTTGGACAATATTTATGAATATGTCCATATTTTTCACATTTGTAGCACTGTACCTTTGAAAGATCCTTTTTATTGAAGGTTTTAGTACTTCTTTTCCTTTTTGAAAATTTTTTCTTTTTGTTTGATGTGTGGAGTGCCAGAACTTCTTTTTCTTTGCTAGGTACTATCCCTCTTGAGATTAATCTCGATTCTTCTTGAGTGGAATCATTTTTTAGTTGTTCAAATTTTGGTAATAGAGGTCTTGCACTTATGCACTAAATGAAGGATTCCTAGGAGATAGGTACTCTTCTTAGAGAAATTAAGGATAGTTCTAGATCATCCATATTATTTCCAATGGTAAAGAGCCAATCTCTTAATTTTGATATTCTCATAAAATAAGAGGTGATTGTTTCACCCTTGTTCATTTTCATATTCATGAGTTGTTGTTTTAGAGTCAATAATCTACTAGCATTATTGATTTCAAATGTGTCTTGAATGGTTTTGAATATTTCAAATGTAGTGGTTAATCTTGAAATACTTGGAAGTATAGAATCTTTGATGGAGTCAATAATCAATTTTCTAGCTTTGTTGTTTCTCCTTTTCCAAGTGGATTTCTCTGCTTCATCTTCAAGTATTTTGGGTATATTCAATTTGCATACTTAAACCTGAATGAAACTATCTTTCAACAATATGTTCTCCATGCACATTTAAATATAGTATTTTATTGGTCTTTAGGGGAAATATTTATTTGGTTGTATCCTGAGAATCCATCCATCAATGAATACATCTCATATCTTGTCGTGAGATGCATAATGATATCTATGTTTGGGAGTGGAAAATCATCTTTTGGACAAGCTTTGTTTAGGTCCCTGAAATCTATGCAAACCCTTATGGATTTATCCACTTTGGAGACAAGAACTATGTTTGATATCCATTCCACATAGTCAATGGCTCTTATAAATCAAACTTTCAATAATTTGTATAGTTCTTCTTTGACTAGCAATGCTACATGTGGATTCATTTTTCTCAATTTTTGTTTAATTGGATTTACCTCAAGAGAAATAGATAGATGATGCATTATAAAGTCTATAGGAATATCTAAATAGAATGAGGCAAATTTGATCTTCTTTTCCTTAAATAAATTGGTGAATTGTAGCTTTTCTTCTTCTGACAAAGATTGAGCAATGTGAATCAGTTGTGGAGCTTCTGCTGTTCCAAGATTGATAGGTTGTGTTGGCTTGATTAATACTGAAGATCTCTCTTGAAAATGATCTATAAGAATATCAAGATTCTCATCCTTTGGTGCCTCTAGGAGGTTTTCACCATCAGATACATCTTTTTCTTTTACTATTTTTAAATCTGTTACTGCCACAACACAGTTTTCACCATCAGATTTCTTTTTCTTTTTCATTTTTAGACTGAGAAACTTGATATCCCCCTCAGTCATGTTTACGCTCCTTGCATTGGTGGAAGAGGTAAAGGGTTCACAAGCATTTAGATAACATGCTAGAGTATAGTCATTGTCAAAGGATAATAGGCTTGTGGATATAGGTTCATCCCAGTCTATAAGCTTAGGTTGTATTAAGGATAAAGATTCATGGGGTTCGAGAGTTAACACTGCATTATTATCAATGCCATTAATTTGTAAGATGATTTTTGTTGAGTTTTCTTCCAAAGATATTTTAAGATTATTAAAGTTATTATCGTTATTATCAGAGTTTATGTTAATGTTATGTGAATCTAACTCTAGTGACCTAGCATTAGAACTCTCCCCTTCTTCAATTTGAACTCTAGGAGCATATTTATGTACCACATCTACTTCTATGTCCATCATGGAATCAAAGAGTATATCTCATTCATACTCATGTGAATCAAATTGACTATCATCTGAGACTCCCAAGAAGTGGGCAATAGTCATTGGTACTCCATCTTCTTCATCAACATTGTTCTCTTCTTCTTGATTCTCTCTTTCTTGCAAAGGTTTTTGTGAAGATGTCATGTCTGGTTCTTCATCAAAGTGAGGAATTTCAAGGATATGAGTGATAGTAACCAACTTCCCCCAGTTAGGATGCCTTTGTTGTTTTTTTTCTTTAGGTTCTTCTACTTGTTCTTCTTCTGATTCTTGTTCAAGTCCAAGATTAGTGCTAAGTTATGATAGTGGATCTCCTTGCAAGAGTAGTAACCTTTCATAAGAAATAGGTTGTCCTTCTAGTTCTTCATCATCATCTAAATCTCTTGATCTATCAAACACTAGACCTTCTTTGGCTATGGGATGAGATGTCATTTCGTTGAAACCTATAACTGTAGTTTTGTCCCTAGGATTTCTTAAATCCATATGAATTGGTTCCATGAGTCCTTGCTTGTTTTGATCTAATGGTCCCCTACATTTGTAGCCCATTTGCTTCATGATGTCATAACCTTTTCGGTATTTTTTAGGGGCTATCTCCACATTTTTTATATTCCCATCTTGATCATCTTCTTTGTATAGCCATTGTAAAACAACATTCTCTTCATTTTCTTCTTCGAGAGACACTTTTTTCTTTTACCATCCCTATTCCTTCATGGATTTTCAAAGTATTACCTTTGGAAGGTGTAAATGTGGATGAAGGTCATCCTTGAGATCTAGGAGATGTTGGGAGATTTGTTAGGGACATCAAAGAATCTATATTGTATTCACCCATTCCTGTTTCTTGAATGTTAACCTTATTTTCAAAGCTTCATAAGACCATTTCTTTAGAAGTCTCCACTTTGTTAGAACTTTCCTTGTTATGTGGGATCATACTATCCGCTTTATTGAGACTGTTTCAAGGATATGTTGTGTCATCTAGAATGGTTATCTCTACTCCATTGTGAGGAAATTTTATGCTTTGATGATAGGTAGAGGGTACAACCTACATTGAATGGATCCACGGTCTTCCTAGAAGGATTTTGTAGGAAAGTGATAGGTCAAGAACTTGGCATATCACATCTCTTTCCATTGGTACCACTCTAATGGGTAAAACAACCAATCCTTTAGATGATCTTTCTTCTTCATCATAGACTTTGATGGTTATATTTCTTCTTGGATCAATTGTATGCTCATAGAATCCCAGTTTCTTTACCAGATTATATGTGCATATGTTCAAACCAACACCTCCATCTATCAAGACATGTTTGACATGGTGTTTATGAATTAGGACTTCTAGATGTAGAGGTTAATTATGCAGATGGTTCAATGACTTATCATCTTCCTCAGAGAAATACAAGTAATGTGGGAAATTTAAATGACCAACCATAGTTTGGAATCTGTTCACATCCAAGTCTTTGGGTACATTAGTATTAAGTAGGGCTTGGTCAAGGATCTCTCAATGGATCAGAGAGATTTTCAATAGCTCAAAAATGGAAATTTGAGCTGGTGTACATTGCAACTAGCCTACTAGATTGAACTTTGAAGGTAATGCCAGTTGTTTAGGAACTATTGTTGTAACTAGTGCGTTTAATGTTGAAGCTCCTTTGAGAGTGAGCTTAGCTTTACTCCTCATCAAAGAATTATAGGATTAAGTCTTTTCTTGTACTCCTTTAAGAGTGATCACATTGATGGACTATTTGCAAGGTTCCACCATATGAAACACACCGTCAGTATCAGTATAGGTATAATTGATTTTGTTGTTTTTTGAGGATTCACCTTTTTCATAATTAGGTAGTGGAACTTGGAATGATTTGTGATCATTATTAGTGTGATGACCATCCACTTTAATCATTCCTTCTTCAATTAGGTCCTATATGAGATGTCTCAATTTCATGCAGTTATTAGTTTTATGTCCTTTATTACAATGAAAATCATAGTAGTCATTATCATTCCACCACTTTGGTTTCACTTTTGGTTCCCATGGTTTGGAATTGGGGATTGTGATAATTTTATTGTCCAAAAGTGACTTCAAGACCACCTCTAGTGTGTCTCCCAAAGGTGTAAATGTTCTCTTAGGTCTTGATAACCAAGGCTCATTTTGAGTATTAGGCTTATTAAATTTTTTATTAGCCATTGGTGTCACTGTTGTATTTGAGCTCTTGCTAGCTTTTAGACTTGAAGAAAGATTAAACACTTCAGGTTTAGGTCTCATATTAGGAGTATCCACAACTCCATTGTTAACCACATTCTTTTTTTTATTTCCATATTTTTACTTATCTTTATTGGGATAATACTTATCTTTATTCTCCTTATAGGTACCAAGTTGTTGATAAAGATGTCCATCTTCTCACTTTCAGGTATTTTTCTTGAGTATCTTGCAAATATCTTCCTCCATCATTGTAGGAATGTTAAGAATGGTTCTCCACTTTTCTACTTCATATTGCATAGATCCAACATGGTCACCATATGTTGTATATTGTATGAGTATTGTTGGATGAACTTTTCCACTAGTTCTTTAAATGTCTTGATACTCGTGGGTAGCTTAGAAAACCAATCAAGTACTTGTCCACCCAAAATTCATGGAAACAACCTCATTAAATAGGTTTGTTCATACATGAATTCCATACTCAATGTGCAAAAATCCCTCACATGATCTTGAGGATCCAAATTGCTGGTGTATTTATCATATTTGGGAATTGTAACATGTTGGGAAATGGAATCATCTTTAGGCCCTTATCAAAGGGAAAAGGAAAAATATGCTCCAATGAATATTGTTTTATCGGTTTGTCCTTTTCTTTCTTCAATTATTGTATCTCTTCTTGCATGGAAAGTAACTTTCATGTTAGGATAGATATAGGACTAAGATCTTCTTTTTGTTTGAGTTGGTTGACATCATAGTCCTCAGGTAATTTCACTCCTTGTGATGAAAGTTCCAAAAATTATTTTCTTTGTTCTCATCTAATGTTCTTTCAAGCATCTTTTAGAACATTTTTCTTTTCAAAGCTCTTTGGTACTCTTGTTTAGCAGGATCTTCATCACTATCATAATCATAGTGTGCTCCTTGATTTTGGTCTTCCTCTTGATTGACTTGTTCTTCTTGTTCATTTTGTTCATTGTGTTGTTCTTCCCAATGGAATTCATTTTGATTTGACATGTTGGTAGTGTTAGGAGTCAATGTATGTGTAGTGCTAGGAGTAGCTCCAAATAAGGGATTACTTTATGATGTTTCCCCTTGTTCAAATGTCAATAATGAAACTTCATTTGAGAATGGATTTCTTTCAAATTGATAAGACTTATGTCTTGTATTAACCATGAAAGCTTGATTAAGAATTTTTTTGAATGTCCTTATGTATAAGTGGGTTTGAAAGTGTGTCCAAGTGTGTTTGTCTGAGATTGCAATTATGGGTTTAAAATGCTTTAGGATCTAATGTAAAAAGGGTTAGAGTTTCATGTTAGTGAGTTGGGAACCAAGTACAAAAGGATTTTGATGTTTGAAAGCTCTAGCATCTAAGGGTTAGAATGCCCTGTTTGTGAGCTGGGAACTTGATTAAATCTGATGTGATTGAGACTACACCACTTGACAAATGTGGGATAAAGACCAAATAATGAGGTAAGGTACATTAAAAAATTAACTCTCTTAGGCTTGTAGGTTTACTGATTCTGATGACAGAATCTGACAAAAGACTCAAAAGGGAACTCAAAAATCCAAAAATCATGTTTCTAACATGTGCACAAGTTCTCTCTATCCCATATGTGACACTCTATATGTGACTTCTAGTAAATGTTCTCACATGCGACCCAATAAATCTCATATGTGACCCCTAATCTATATGCGACCTAGGGTATACCGTATGCGACTCTAAAATTACCATATGTGACTTGGAATACATGATGCGACACAAGAATCCAAATGCAACATTCTGATGGTCAGTCTGAGAAAAATTATGTCAATTTTGCAAATTTTGAGGATTTTTTTGTCTCATTCCAAGGAGTTTGATTGTCTGAAAATGACTGAGGTTTGTTCATTTAGGGATTTTATCTTGTATTTCAATTCAAGCACATTAAGAAGCTTTGTTTTAAGACCCACAAGCACACCTGTTTTGCCCTAAACTTGGCATAGATTAGAAATCCTTTTTCATTGACTTAGGAACACACTCAAAGACTTCTCAGAATATGATAGTCCAACAACACACAATGGATGTTGGAGGCCATATTAGTCAAGTAGTTGTGTCAATGAGGGCTCGATATGATAAACTTCTTGGGGAAATTACTATTTTCCTTGCACAATCATTACCAACCTTTTGGGGGTAATCCAGGTGGTCTCTAACTTAGGATTCTTAATAAAGGCATCCATTCATAATCGCCTCCCATATTCCTACAAGTGAGATTTAGGCCTATTGCCCTATGAGTACTCAAACTTGGGTAGTCTCGCAAGAAAGATTAAAGCAGCTCTGCTCTACACAAAGTCCAAGCATGTCCATGGAAAAGATCAAATCAAGATTCCAAGGATAAAATGACTAAGTCTTCTGAGATTTTAATCTCAAGGAGGCATATTTATTATAGTGAGGTGGAAGGGTTGGATTCTACCTGTCCTCACTTGGGTTGTTCTCAAGAGATTTTTACCTCAACCAATAGACCCTCTAATTAGGATTACAATAAAGTAAAAAGGATTGGCGGCTTAGAGGTCTGGATTTATGATTATCCATGAAGGGGAAGACCATAATCTCCTATCTCATGTCATTTTATCCTATCAAACACATCATGCAATTAACTCCAATTAACTCCAATTTGATGCCAAACCTCAATCTAACTTTTGAGTTTCTGATTTTCCCAAAGGGAAAAGAGAATAATCCTCTGATTAGATTGAAAATTGATTTCAAATTGCACTTAAATTCCTAAAAATCACAAGCATGAAGTTTGGTTGATTTTCCTTTTTTTTTTCTTTTGTTGTTATCTTGGACTATTTGACCTGCAAACCATTGTTAAGCTGTGATAAACAAACAAAATCATAATGAGCAAACATTAGCCATTAGAAAAATCAAATTTGCAATTAAATAAACTAGATGTGATTCAATACTTAAACATACGTGATCCTATTTCTTGAATGCGATTAAGGATTCCAAAAATGACACAAAGTTAACCAAATGCGATACCTGCCAGATGTGATCCATGAAACCCGAGTGTGATCCTGTATTGATTGGGTGCGATCCTATTTACTAGATTTGATTCAATTTATGAAATGTGATTCTTTGGTGGTTAAAAAGTGGAAAAAAAATGATTAAAAATGTAGAAATTCGGGGCTTGGCCCCACGGTGGGTGCCAAAAATGTGTGTAAATTAGTGTACTTGCTAGCCTGCAACACAACACTTCAATAAGACATTAGATTGTTAGAAAATCAAACATATGAAGAATTAAGCATACTAACAAAACTATCTTATTTCTCTCTAACTAACAAGAGTATATCTAAAGTCTAAATTATTCTTAGCCTTAGACTCTAAACAGTGATAATGAAATGCTAGAATGAGAGATTCTGATATATGAAAGCTAAAAACCATGAATTATCAAAGAAAGCCATTAATTCCTTCACAATTATGCTAGAAAATGAAATGTTATCTAATTAGATAAGAATTCAATTTTGCAGCATGTAGATGTAAATGCAATTAACTAACTTTTGGGGTTTAAAAATCCTTCTTTTATAAAATTCCATCGAATTGGATGATTGAGATGCATCTTGGAAAGAGTAGTTGAGATGCATCTATGCTTGATCCATGTGAGTGATCCATGTGATTGTCTTCTCATTGGTTGAATTTGTCTTTGTTGTCCCTTAAGAGGTGACATGTAATTTTGAGCCTTTCATTAATTTGTTTTAATTAATTACTCTAGCCATGCATTTAATGGGAATGACTTAATTAATTAAGCTTAAAGGTAATTGATGTATTTTTTGATCAATTATTGATGATTAATGCTTCATTTATGAAGTTTATTAATTTGATCAAATTTATTGAATTATATTAATAATCAAGGATCAAATAACATAATCAGGATATTATTCCGAATTAGGGAAAATAGGGCCTTGGGTTCTATTAGCCCGATTTTAGGTGATTAAAATAATCTCCCTCTTTGGAATTGATGGAAACACACTAACAATATTCATTGTTCAATTGATGGTGGTAACACTTCACTGTCATTCATTGTTCAATTGATGGTGGTAACACTTCATTGTCATTCATTGTCCTTTACTCCCTCTAAGATTTATCTCTTATGTTCATATTCTCCCTTTATCAGTAACAATCTTCTCCTTCAATAGATCTTCTTTATTGTTCCTTTTTTTTTGATCTTCCCTCTCAATAATCAATTGCCTTATTCTCCCTCTCTATAGTCATCAAAAGTAGTCTTCTCCCTCTTTGAGAAAAATGCCAAAGACACATACTTATGAAAACTTTTCTTGGGTAGTATATCATACCTTAAATGTATTAATCTCTTATTATAGTCATAAACATCTTTTCACAACTTCAAGCTTCACCAAAAGAGTGAACACTAGCATCAACTCACAAGATATATATTCTAATGAATACTTGAATTGATGTAACATGCATATTTCCTTTATGAATATTGGATAGGGGAAGAACCCCTAACTTACCTTAGAGATACTCAAAAGCATCCTTTGGTAGTGGTTTGATAAATATATCAACTATATGTTCCTTTGAATTTACATAATCCAATATCACATGCTTGTCTTGTACTTGTTCTCTCAAGTAATGATACTTGATAGAAATGTGTTTTGTCTTTGAATGCATCACTAGATTCTTTGATATGTTTATAGCACTAGTATTATCATATAAAATTGTAACTGGATCAATAATCTCTTCTTGCATACCTTCAAGTAATTGTTTGATCCACACAATATTTGAAAAATTCATAGCTGCAACAACATACTTAGCTTTGGTAGTAGATTGTGAAATACAACTTTTTTTCTTTCTTAACCATGTCACTTTCTTCTAAAAATAAATCTCTTCCACTTGTTCTCTTTCTATCATCAATGTTTCTAGCCCAATTAGCATCAGTATATACCTTGAGATCAAAATCTCCTCCTTTTGTGTATAAAAGACCAAAATTTTCACTCCCTTTCAGATATCTAAATATTATTTTCACTGCAGACATGTGTGTCTCCTTTGGATTAGTATAAAACCTTGCCACAATACCAACTAAATGTGAAATATCATGCCTACTATGTATAACATATTGTAGTTTACCAATCATGGATCGGTAAAGTGTTTCATTCACTTCCTTTGTCTCATCTTCCTTTGACAATTTACAACTAGTAGCCATCGGTGTTCCAACTGATTTTGATTCTTCCATATTGAATGTCTTTAGGATCTCCTTGATATAATTTGACTGTGTTATGTAGATCTCATCTTTTTCTTGTTGAATATGTAGTCCAATAAAGAATTTAATCTCTCCAATCATAGACATCTCAAATTCCTTTCTCATCTCTTTAGCAAATGATTTAGACATTAATTCATTTCCTCCAAATATAATATCATCAACAAATATCTCAGCTATCAAAATATTATTAATACTATCACATTTCAAATATAAATTGTTGTTGTCACTTGTCCTTTGAAATACAATCTTAACTAAACATGAGTGTAATATTTCATACCATGCTCGGGGTGTTTTATTTAATCCATAGAGTGCCTTGTGTAGTTTTCATACCATATTCTTGTTAGAATCCTCAACAAATCCATCAGATTGTTTAATGTAAAATTCTTCAAGAATTCAATTTAAAAAAATGTAGACCTAACATCCATTTGATAAACTTTAAGTCCTTTATAGGTGACATATGAAAGTAATATCCTTACACCTTCTAATCTAGCAACAGGGGAAAAAGTCTCACCATAGTTAATACCTTCTTCTTGTGCATACCCTTTGTAGACTAATCTTGCTTTCTTTTTTTATCACATCTCCATTCTCATTGAGTTTATTTATGAAAATCCACTTTATTCCAATAAAATTCTTATCCTTAGGTCTCGATACTAATGACCAAGTTTTGTTCTCTTGAATCTGATCTATTTCTTCTTTCATTGCATTAACCCAATCTTCATTTCCAAGTGCATCCTTAACTAATCTTGGCTCAAACTCAGAAATAAAAAACGTATTATATTTCAACTTAATTCTTGTCATGAATCATGCATTTTTGTCTCCAATAGTTTTTTTCTCGATGAGTGGTGTATTCTCACATATTTTGCTAATATAGGCTCGGTAGACTGTTCATCAATGTTCTCATCTCTCGGTGGAGGTTCAACTTGATCCTCAATTTCTTCTTGTTGCATCTCGGTTGTATCAATTGAATTACCTTCTTGTACATAAATAAATCTTTGGTAGTCTCTAGGTTCCTTTTTTCTATCTTCTTCATTCCTTTCTGTAAATTTATCAATTCTCACATTTGCACTTTGTACAATTTTTTCAGTAGCCTTGTTCAAACATTTATATGTTTTTCTCTTTAATGAATATCCTAGGAATATACCTTCATCTCCTTTAGAGTCAAACTTTCCATTTCTACCATCTTTCAATATATAACACCTACTTCCAAAAAAATTAAAGTAACTAACATTCGATGTATGCTCATACCAGAGTTCATAAGGGGTCTTACTGGTACCTTTCTTCAATTGTAATCGATTGAGTGTGTAGACATCAGTACTAATGGATTCTCTACAGAATGTTTATGCAACCTTTTTGTCAATCAACAATGTGCTAGCACAATCAACTATAGATTTGTTCCTTCTTTCATCTATACCATTTTGTTGTGGAGTCCTCAATGTAGATACTTGTCTTTTGATTCTATTTTCATTGTAGAAGACAGTAAATTCGGCAGAGCTTAAACATTTCAGTTGTTTTTTTGTTTCCTTTTCAAATCCATCTTTATACCATTTGAACATTTGAAATGCATCATACTTCTCCTTTAGAAACATAACCAACATCATTCTTGAATAGTCATCAACAAACAAAATGAATTACTGATCTCCATAATAGCTTTGAATTCTCATAGGACCACAAAGGTCAGTATGAACTAATTCCAAAATACCATTAGATGAGTAAGACTTGCTTGAAAAACTTAGTTTTGTCATCTTACCAATCTGACATTCCTTACACATCACTTTATCAAGTTTACTTAATTTCAGTAGACCTCTAACTCTATTCTTTTTGCTCACCTTAATCATGTTGTCAAAATTTACATGACAAAGTCTTTTATGCCATAGTCATACATCTTCAACTTTAACAAATAAGAAACTCTTTGTAGTAGTATCAAGATAAAATTGGTTATCTTTAGATTGTTCACTAGTTCCAATCAAATCTCCATCAACACCATAGATCTTCACTTTTCTATTTTAAAATTCCATTTGGTGGCCAGTGTTGTTCAATTGTGAAACACTCAACAAATTTTAGTTTAGTCCTTGAACCCAATAAGCATCATCACATATGATATTTTCATTCAATATAATGGATCCTTTTCCTTTTATAGAACATAGAGCATCATTTCCAAATCTAACAAATCATCCATCATACTTTTGTAGGTTCTCAAACTTATCAATATCACTAGTCATATGATGTGAACATCCACTATCAATTATCCATGGGTCAAATTTACTTATATGAGAAATAAGAGATTTTTCTTCTTCATCAAAATCTTCCTTCATAGAAACATAAACAACCTCAAATCCTTCTTTTGTATCATCAAATTTATCATCGGTTACACCTTCCTCAGCTAGGTAGCATAATTTATTTCCTTTGTCCGTGTAGTCTCTAAACCTTCGGTATCAGTTCTCCTTCTTATCATTTTTATCATTCCTATCATTGTGAGGACATCTAAATGCAATGTGGCCAATCTTGTTGCAATCAAAACATTTCAAGGGAAATTTACCTTTATACTTTCCTTTACCTCTTGGTAGTCTCTTAGCTAGTGGTTCCTCTAACTCTTCTTGTTCTTTCTCTTTAATTAGGATACTATCATATTCACTTCCACATGAACTACTGTGACTCTCTCTTTTTTAAGTTCCAATACTTAGAGATGATTTGAATACAATTTCAATGGTTAGTAGACTATTATCATAATTGCTAAGCTCAAATGCAGTCAACTTACTGATTAAGACTTCAAGAGTAACAACATTATTTGGTATGGATCTCAGATCATGAATAGAAGATACCCAAATAGCATACTTAGATGAAAGATTTGCCAAAATTTTACTTACCACTTCTTCACTAGTTAATGTTCCACCAACACCTCTGATGGCACTAACAACTTCCTTGATTTTGAAGCTATATTGAGTAATGTTCTCTTCATCCTTCATTCTCATTTCATCAAATTTTCCTCTGAGACTACCAACCTTGGATTTTTGTACATGTTGATCTCCTCCACAAATAAGTGTAAGCCTATCTCACATCTCCTTTCAAGTATTATGGTTCTTAACATCATTGAATTCAACATCGGTGAGGGCAGAAGCAATTTCTATCATTATCAAGTTGTGTTCCTACTTTTCTCTCACCTGATCAATTGTCATAGGTCCAAGAGGTGGTGAAGTGTAGTCATTATCCAAATGATTCAGTGCAGATTCTCCAATAAAGATAGATACAACCTCATCCTGCTTTTCCATGTTGAGAAACTTTCCTTGTTTAGCTTAGGTACTCTCCTATACATGTTTAGATATTTTACTCAAGTATTTTGAACTTATCCCTCTAGAGTACATAGCTCTGATACCAATTATTGGATTACAGAGAGGGGGATGAATCAGTAATCCTTGATTCTTTGTACCTTAAAAAAAATTCTCTGATTAACTTGGTCAGACATAATTCAATATTTACCAACGAAAGTAAATAAACTTTAACAATCATCAAATCAATCACATAAATCATTCAACACATATAACACTAGTATTTAACATAGAAAACTAGCTTTGGGAAAAACCACTATGGTAATTATCACCCACTAAAGAAAATACTCTTTTGAAGTATGTTGGGTTAAGAGCCAATCCAGTTAAAGATTACAATACACACTTGTAGGTGTGACCCAGTCAAGGGATTTACCTCAGATCTATAAGGATCTTCACCCTATTAGGAGTGGCCTAGTTAAAGGGCTTTGAACACTCTTTAGAATGTTACCTTTTGCAAGGATTTTATAGTAAGACTGTTAAGTCCACTTGGTTAAGAGATTTATCTATTATAATTATTAATAATCAACAATAAATAGTTTGACCTGTAAATTTGCAACTATCTTTGCATAATCAGATTCTCTATGTGCTCTTATATCTTCACTTCAATCCTTCACTTTCCACTAGCTTTAACACTTCATCAAATTTTTCTTTTTGACTCGAAATCTATCTTTTCCTTCTTCAGTGCATCAGTCAGTGACTTATAAACCCTTTAATTTTCCAGCTATATGTTCATACAAATTCATCCTTTATATAGACAATGTTTTTCCTCTTAATCTCCTATATTACATTTTCTTTTGATTAATCTTAGCCGTCCAATTCATTTCACAAACTTATTCATTGAATCAGGATCTCAGTAACATGTTTTACCTTCACCTTGGAACTTGAACTTTCTTGAAACTTGTTCCTTCTCTTTTAATCACATAGATCTAAGCCATAGATCATCACCTTGAATTTTTATAATCATAGATCTCTCTAACTAACTCTTCCTTATCATCATAAACTTCCAACTCATCATAGCTAATCATTAAATGTCATTCTGATCTTTATATTTAACTTTTGTTCCTTTCTCAGTGGTTAACTCTAAATTTCAGTTAACTTTTCTCGGTGCCTAAAACCTTCTTTTCAGTGTCTTGCATTCCTTTTCCTTTACTGAAACATACCTTCTCTTACTGGATGACCTTTTTCTCTTTATCGAATAACTCTTCTTGCTCAGTAGCCAAAATAGTTTAACTTACCGACTTGATTAATCTTCATTACTATACTATACTAACTTGATATAATCATATGTTAGATAGAAAAAAATTATATCAACATAATATTAGCATTTTCTGATCTATATCAGTTGCCCAATTAAGTTCTTCATCTTCATAATATTTCACTTCTTCTTCTTCTTAAGTCATTCACACTTATATCATACTCTGAATGATATGGCAACACAATATAAATTAGATATCAATTTCTTGACATCAATGACAAGATAATAAATGATCTTATCTTTCTACTAACTTGTATTCTTCTGATCTTGGTCAGTCTTCATCATCATCATCACCATCAGTTATAGTAACACTTACTTGATAACCCACTTTGTTCAATATCGATTCCTACCAATATTTTATTTAATATTTTTTACATCAGGAAATTGTTCATTTTCCTAACCCCTCTTTTGACTTATTCAAAATGCAATCATGTTTGACGTAGGGACATAATGCGATAAACACATGTTGGTTGAAGTTGTCTTCCTATCAGGGTGGTCACTTTTTTCTCTTAGTGCTACTTTCTAGTTGACTCTTGTCGCTCTGTTTCATTGTTATAGCATTTCTCTATTGTGTGGATAATTCATGGGTAAATGTAATCATTTTTATGGTCTTCGCATTATGTAGATCCCAAATTTTTGCAAAAAATTTGAGCTCCGTTAGTGGCTCTTTTTGGGAATGTATGCCCACTATGGGCATAGCAAGAATCCAATTATATATTGTATAAGTAGACCAATTGTTGAAAAATCATTGCTTAGATTGTTCAAAAATCACATCACAACCTTGTTTGATAGTAATCATCTCCAAGACTTACATTTTCCTTTATCAAAAATATTATTTTCATCATTCTACAATAGCATCAATCTAAAAATGGTACTAAGATATGTTTGATAAGGCATGTTGATATGTTTCCTTAAGCTACTATGCCTAGTATAACTAAAAATACCCATGCTTCTATCATGACCATATATGATTTTCTCTTGTACTTGTGAATATTTTTCCCCGTGGTATAAATATGTATCAGTTTTTTCTTCAATATATTCAACAAAAAGCTCATCTAAATTTGGTAATGTGTCTACAAATTCATTTGCACTTGTATTTCCCTAGCTGGTAGTACTGTTGCATTTGGAAAACCCTTCATGCATGTTATTATACTTATCACACCCTACTTCCTTCTGGTCATAAAGTTTGTCATTACTATTGGAACTCGGTTGTATCAAATATGAAAACTCATGACTGTCCTTACATATGTGCTTATGATATTCAACTTGTTTACCAGTTAAAAATACACTTCTCTAATTTCCTCATCATTTCTTTCATCATGATTATAATTCAAAGAAAAAATTGATGCATTATCTGAAATATCTTTGTTTGAATAATTATGTTTTTCTATTTATTGTGAATGTTGATTATAAGGCATGTTTCCCACAATCTTATCCAGATTCCCATTTTTGAATAAACTTTGTTCAGTGTGGCCAATATGTTGTTTATCTGAATAAAATATCTCCTTGGGATACATGAAGGTTTCTTTTGGTTCTTTCTCATCAAAATGATTTGTTTCACAATCATAATATGAATCTATGTCCATGACATCATCATATGACACACTATGTGTAGTATCATCATTCTTCATATCAACAAGAAAGTGATCGTCATTGTCCTCATTGCTTTCAATAGGAATCAATTCTATAACATGCTTATCAAGTGTCTTCACCTCAACTCCATATGATTTGTCATAATATGTTGTTTAACATTTTAGTTATTTGCAAACCCATTTTCTTCCTCATATAGTGCATTAGAGAACTTATAAAAAGTATCTTCCAATATTTCTTGACAGAGCATTATTTGATCCTCCTCAATGTCTCCTGGAAGCTTTCTTGTGGTTTATCATACAAGAGATCTTTTGATGTATCATAGTGCATACCTTCACTGAATGCATCCTCTTGAGAGTTTTCATCAACCAGATAAATATCTTCATCAAGGTTATTTCCTAGAATCTCCTCCTGTTCTTGTATTTCATGAATCCTTTAACACTTTCTGAAACTACATTATACAAGGGATTTTGGAAAGATCCAAAATCATTTCTATGTGCACTTTTCTTAGCATATTTATCATAATGCTTATATTCATTAGATATGTCATCCTCCCGGGAACTATCATCTACCTCATCAAATACCTCATGAATATGCAATGATTTATTAATCTATTTATTCTGGTATTGAGAAAAATTTGGACCACTTTTCTGAACGTGTTTATGACATTCTATGTCTTATAAATCTGAAATTCCTTTTGTACTGAGGTCTTTTCCTTCATTATTACATTCACTGCTATTTGTTTCTACACAAATCTCATCATGTACATATTCTTTTTCAACCTGATCTAAAATTTCTTCCTCCATGTCATCATTCCTTTTGTCTTTATCTATTTCAACACAAATGTCAACACCTTTTTCATATACAAGAGCCTTTTCAACCTAATCACAGACTTCGGTTGCATTCAAATTTGAAGAACTATTAGTTTTTGGTGTCCCTTTTGTAAATTTTTCCCTATACTCATCATCTTGTGCCATCATATCTTCATGTATTTGATGTAGAAAAAAACTCTTGGTTGAGGATCATGATAGATTCCTAACTCACAAATTTTATTTTCCAAATCCCAACATAGAGGCCTGATATCCAAAGGTATTTCCTAATAAATATCTATCATCCTCATGAATAAATACACTGTGAAATCATCTTTATATCTTTCTATGTTTTAGAATTCATCCAAAGGAGACATATAGGATCCTGACTCCATAATGTAATATTGGTTCTGGTCATGTTTATAGCACATGTTTTCTTCCTCCTCATCTGCATCATGGAACATATCAAGAAACCATTTCTCAAAATCCTTCCATGATGAGATTCTCTCTGTGTGGGTAATAAATCATATGCTTCTCTTGTATCATCCCTCAATATTCTCGTGAATAATTTCATCACCTAATCTTCCACATGAATTTGATGGCATTCTACAAATCTGTAGTATCCCTCCAAATGTTTAGGAGTTGATTCATCCTCAACACCATGAAACTTTGGTGCAAGATCTAAAAACTTAGGAAAAAGCTTATTATGATTTATTTGGAATTTCTTGAGGTCTAGTGTCATAAATATTGGAAGAATAAATTGTTCTCTCCATTGTTTTCCTGATTAACTGAATTTTTATTCTGGTACATTTTGAATACTTGAGTCTTCTTTCTTCATTCATTAGGTTGTTTTCAATAGAGTTGCAACCTCTTCCAAAGAGGAAATATTATTTATCTCCTTATGGATCTTCTCCCTCAGTAGAGTCTCTGACTGAAATTTTTGTTGAATAGAGTCACCACCTCTCTTCGAGGAAAATGTTATTGTTTTGGTCTTCTGGGTTCTTCATTCCAGTAGAGTGAAAATTTCTTATCACCAGAGATCTTGAATAACATTTTTACAAACAACTTCCCCAATAGAGTTATCAATTTGTTGGTTCCAAAATAAACAAATTGGAAATCCTATGAGCTTTCATAACTCGATGATTGGATTTTTGAACTAACTTGGCCAATGAATGGGAATTATCAATTATGATCCTCTTCCCCTACACTTTAGGCTGTGCAGAACCAAGGTGGGTGTACCTATTCCTTAAACCAAACTCCAGGCTCAAGACTTTTTATAGCAGATCTTTAGTTGTACTTTAAATTAGGGTGATCTCTCAAGATGGTAATTGGGTCTTGAGGAAGATCAAATTGTATCCTTTATAATTTATAAATCACTAAACTTATATTTTGATTGTTGTATTGAGAATATGTTGAATGCTTTTATGAATTGATTTGTGAAAAATGAAAATCATTCTTGCTTTCTTCTTTTAATCCTTTGAATAATGACTTTTAAAAGATGATAGATCAGTGCCTTCTTCAATTGGGCTATGGAGATAGTCTCTTCTTAATCCTATGTACAACTTATGTGAGATGGGAAAATGTTCCTATCAACTACTTCCTTTTGATTCTTTTAATTACTTTATCATTCCATAATTAGTCTTATTGAATTCAACCCTATCTTAATGAGACCAATAATATAGAGATAATAATGCTTATTAAATCTAATGATCAAGTTTGCAGAATAATATAAATAGTCTGCAGACACAAAAAAATGAGAGAAACTTCACTTTCTTGAAGTAAAATCACAAAGAACTAATTAATCCAAAATGATCAAATCCACAACTTAAAATTTAAAGAACTTTCTGGAATATATTAATAATGAAAAGTCTTCATTGTTAACAAAAATAACTTACAGAAATCTAGTGTATGTAAAAATAGTCTTTATTACAAAATAATATCCTCTATATAGTAGGAGGCTCCATATAAATGAAGAGACACATCTCTTCACAATCTATCATGATTATTTTGCAAAAATAAAAAAATTGAGTAATAATTTAAAAAAAACAAGTTTATGGAATTAATCATCTCTGAGTAGGGCTCATTTACTATGATGATAGAGGTATGTATTTATAATCATCGGTATAGGTTATATCACTTCACCCATCAATTTTTAGTGCATCCTTCATTTTTTATTATTCTGCAACGCAAAGCTATACCGATGAAGTCATAGGAATGACTCTTTGCTTGATATACTGATTGTCCACAGGTTCCACTCTTCAGATTTTGGGAATCACATTACTATAATTCCATTCCTAATCCGTTTAGTGCCTTTGAAAAAAATAACACTCTATGTTTGTTAGAATCTAAGTTATTCAAAATGTTGCCTTACTAGATGAGTTACTTCATCCTTGTGGAAAATTTCTCTGTGTGCATTTTGTTATGTCACCCACTATTGGATAAAATTCTCCTTCACCAGCCACCTTTTAGCTTACCCAATGGTAAATGTTACTTGACATGATGTCATTTATCAAACCATTGTCCCTTCAAAATTGTAGATTTCCCTTACTTTGCTTCCAATCCTAATCACTAGCACTGAGCCCTAACCTTCCCTTCAAAATTTTGGGATTTTATTTACTCTAATTCCAATCTTGATAACTAGCACTCCGAGCATCATTTCTATGCATTAGAGTACTTAGTGTATCCTTAAAGTTCAAAGTTTCCATCAACCTTCCCTTTAGAATTTTGGGAATTCCCTTACTTTGCTTCCATTCATGATCACCAGCACCCTGAAAGGACTCAAAATCTCATCGCTAAAAGTCATGCCAATGTATTTATAAGGAATCAAAGGGGCTTGATACATATCCCAATTTGTTTAGCCTTCCTATTTTTCCTACAAATAACTTATAGTGTATTGTTTATCCTTTGGATGGGTTACTTAACATAGTATTTTATTCGATGCTCGAAGAGACCCCACCACATTTCGAAGAACCTCAACCATCATTATTCAACTATATTTGTTCATTCAAAACCTGATCTTATTCATGCTCAATGCAAATGGGTCCTAGTAGATGATTCCCAACTTTTTGAATAGCTTGAAGCTTTGATATAGGGTTTTTTTTATCTCATTTGATGGCCTTTTTACTCGACACTAGCTTCGAAGGCTATGGAAAATATGTGCTTAAAATATTTAATTAATGTATTGGGGATGGTCCCACCACATACTTCCCTTTTTTATTGTCTCCATCAATCAATACATCATATCTAACTCTTATTCAAAACTATATTTTTCTTGATATCAGATATTGGACCCCACAAGAAAATCCTCTTTATGACTTGATTTATTAAATAATTCTCTCCTCACTACCATTCAATCTTGCTTACTTGATAACCCACTTTGTTTGAAATAGATTAACCTGCCAATATTTTATTTAATATTCTTTACATAGAACAATTGTTCATTTCTCTAACCCCTCTTTTGACTTATTTAAAAAGTAATTTTGTTCAACATAGGGACATAATGAGATAAACACATGCTGGTTGAAGTTATCTTCCTGTCAAGGTGATCGCTTGTTTCTCTTAGTGCTACTATCAAGTTGACTCCTACCGCTCTATTTCATTTGTATAGCATTGATCTGTTGTGTGGATAATTCATGGGTGAAGATAGTCATTTTTAGGGTCTTCTCATTATGTAGATCCCAAAGTTTTGTAAAATTTTTGAGCTGCATCACACAACATCCAAATTATTCCATTACAAATCTCTTTCTATTAACACATACCTAGCTACTTGTAATTCAATGATCTCCTCTGATTTTTATCCATGTCATTAGGGCATTTCATATGTTTCAAATAGTATACTATATTTGAGTAGCAATAAAATATCTCTATACTAATAAAAACATTTTCTAGCTCAATATTATTTACTTGGGAAACCTCTAAGTTAGATTCTACCATTAATTTTTCTAGTCCTTGTCCTCTTACAAGTTTAGTAATTTGGATTTTTATATTAAATTCTTAAATCTGATTTATCCACCTACATCTCCTCCTAGTCACTTTTGTATGCCTAAATATTTCTTTCACTGCGACATTAGGAACATAAGCTTTGACTTCAGCCCCAATTATGTATGGTCTAAAGGAATTCAAATCCTTAACCAAAACATATGCCTATTTTTCAATTATGTCATTCTTCAGTTCAATATCTTCCATAAATTTGCTAAAAAAATTGACAGGGAGGTTAGGAGAGCCAATCACAAGTTCTTGCCTAGGTCTCTCTAATGACCTTGAGGTGTTCTCTACTAATACCAAATGACCAATAGGATCCCCCTTGAGGCTTGATACCCTGATCCACTTATCCAACCCAACTATCAAGTAACACTTACCAAGACAAACTGAATTCTTGGTGCTCTTCTTCCTTCATGCACATACTAACCCTTAATACCATCTAAGGGCTCACCACCTCCAAACTAACATAGACTCTTGCAAAGGTGAGGAGGTGCTTGAACATGTTTTTTTAGTTCATTTTGAGGTCTTGGAGGTCTTACTTCCATTATCTATCTTACTGATCTCATAGATCCTTCCCAAAATAGGCCTACAAGGAAGAGCCCCAATTACGCCTCCTATTCTAGGAAAATATGAATTTTATCCTAAATGATCCAAAAGAACCCTACAACTTAATTATGGATTATCACTTCAATATCCAACCTCTGAAGGATTTTGGAGGTTTTAGGTTTTCACCTCTCCGTACAATCCCCTAACCAAAAATACATGTTTTGGGAGGGTTTAAGGCAATCTTTGATTGCATGGTTAGTTTATAAGATTAGGGTAACCAAATGGATTTTTTGGACCCTCTCCTCTTGAAAATTTCTTGGTAGATACCTTTACTTTTACCTCCAATCACTATTTGATAGTTTAGTGCACACCCTTGCAAGTCACATCCATTATGTCTCAGTCTCTCCTAGTTGGGCTCACAATAGGCTCGCCTAGGGCAAGACTGTATAAATGCTTCCCAAACTTTCCAGGGCCCATGATCCTATACATTTTATATACATGGAGTCTACTCACTATCCCCAATAGGTCGTACAAATTGAATGGTGGGATAGAGAGTTAGATCCTCATTTCTCACACCTTCCTAATTTGAACCAGTGAATAGGGAAAATGAAAAGATTTAACAGAAAAAAAAGAAATGAATAAAAAATTCTAAACTACTGATACACATTGCAAGGAAATACACTAATTTAAGAAATCCATTAATCAAAATCCATTATTCAACTCAAAACATTCTTCTTATATTCATTGACTACAAAGAATCACAAACTCTTACACACTGTCACACTTCTCAAAATCAAAACTCCATACAAAATGTCATCCAACCTCAGGATTTGGTCCAAAAATGACTTAAATCATCCAAGGGTTGTCTTATGTTTTCTTTAGGGTACTCCTAGGACAATTTAGGGTATTTGGATAATTCTGTCTGAGAAAATTTGAAAAGTTGTAAAAGTTGCTATGCAACTTTTACACTATTTTTACAACTTTTCTACTTTTTGCATACCAAAGACCTTGGTGAGGTCCTATAGAGTTATATAATCCTTATTATTCCCAAGTCAAACTTCTCACAAACCCTAGACCTTATGACATAATATGCCATCACCTAATCAACAAATAACCAAGGAAGAGACTCTAATACTTTAGTCTCGAGATTTCAAAGACCTAAGACATAATACCTTCTTGGACATCTAATCCCTATTGGATTGCACACTATAGTCAACATGACCTTAGGAAAATCACACACTTTCCAAATATGGCTAAAATACACAAAAAAGATGGATTGGATCAACCAACCCTTGGGTTCTCCTGCACCATGCTCCCCCTCTATACAAAAGAACTTAAGGCACAGTAGGGGATATGAGAGAGGGATCAATGCCCAACTATTTGAAGTTGCTTTCTTCCACCCAAGTGGATTTAGATTTAGGATGATCCTTCCACTATACCATGTGTTCCATGTAGACCTTGTGTCTCATCTGCTTCTTCACTCTAGACTCCAAGATCCTCTTTTCTTGAGGCTTGGTCTTAGGAGGTATGGCCACTGTACTGACATGTGAAAGTACCTCCTGATTGTTCTGACTGATCTCAGATAGTGGTCCCTTGTACTTGACTAGGTCTGCAATGTTGAAGACTAGTGAGATGGCTAGATCTTGAGGAAGGTCTACTTTGTAGGCATTGGCTCGATACTTGGCCATAATCTTACATGGTCCTACCCTCTTCATCTGTAAATTATTCAACATTCCCTTCTACAATCTAGACTTGTTGAGATGGACCATGACATAGTCACCCACTGCAAATTGGACATATCTCCTATTTTCATCCATTTTTGCCTTTAGCTTTTTGGTTGCTTATGCTAGGGTCTTCTTTAATTTCTCTTGAATCTCCTTCATGGTTTGGGAGAAGTCTTCTACATGCCCACTCCTATAATCCATATTGCCTAAATCTCTAAGTTCATATACTCCTCTTGGGTGCATCCCATACACTATCTCAAAAGGGCTTTTACCAGTGGTTTGGTTCACACTGTCATTGTAAGCATACTCTACTAGAGGGAGGACTAAGTCCCATGTCTATCCATACTCCTTAGTTAGGCACCTTAGCAAGTTACCCAACACCTTGTTGAACACTTTATTTTGACCATCTATTTGGGGATGGTAAGCTGAACCAAAAGATAAATTAGTACCCAATCTGCTCCATAGGGTCTTCTAAAAATGGCCCATGAACTTTGCATATCTATCTGACACAATGCTAAGAGGAAGTCCATGGATCCTCACAACCTCCTTGAAAAATAGAGGAGCTATGTGGCTAGCATCATGAGTTGTATTGCAAGGGATAAAATGACTTATCTTGCTAAACCTATCTACCACCACATAGATACTATCCAACCCTGTCTTGGTCTTAGGAAGCCCCACTATGAAGTCCATGTTGATGCACTCCCATGGCCTATTGGGAATGGGTAAGGGATGGTATAGGCCTAGATTTATTGCTCCTCCTTTGGATTTCATACATATGACACAATGCTCCACATATCTCCTCACATCCCTAGGTAGTTTAGGCCAATAGTAGAATCTTTGGACTAACTCCATTGTCTTGTTGATGCCAAAATGGCCACTAAGACTCCCATTGTGCTTCTCCTAAATGAGATTCTCTCTCATTGACCCCTTGGGAATACATAACTAATTCCCCTTAAACAATAGTCCACTCTGCAAGGTGTATTCAACAAACTGACTATGAAAATGGTTTTTAAGATTAGAGCATACCTTTTAAGCCTCTAAAAAGTCTCCATCATCCTTGTAGAGGTCCTTGAAACTGTCTAGGAAAATAATTTAGAGCTGAAATTCCTTGAATGTCAACAATCTCATGCTTAATGCATCTGCCACCATGTTTATTTTCCCCTTCTTTCTTTTGATAGTGAAAGTGAAGGCCTGTAGATACTCCATCCATTTTAGGTGTCTATTGCTTAGCTTCTCTTGTGTGTTGATGTAGCTCAAGGCCTGATTGTTTGTGGACACCACAAACTCTTTAGGAAGGAGGTAATGCCTCCACTTCCTAAGTGATTGCACTAAAGAATATAACTCCAATTCACAGGCTGGGTATTTCTTCTTAGCTTCATTGAGATTCCCACTAAAGAAGGTTATGGGTCTACCTTCTTGACTTAACACTCCTCCAACTTCTATCCCACTTGCATCACATTCCAAAGTGAATAACTTATCAAAGCTTGGTAATAGGAGAATTGGTTGAGTTTCCACTTGTTGTTTTAACTTCTCAAATACCTTACTGGCTTCTTGTGTCCATTTGAATTTGGTCTTCACTCCACCTTTAATAGTGTCTAGCACTGGTTTATATATGCCACTAAAATTCCTTATGAATTTCCTACAGAATTGGGGTGCCAGACCATGAAAACTCCTAACCTTTGTCCTTGGGGTTGGTGTAGGCTAGTTTAGAATGGCTTCCACCTTACTTGGATCCATCTTCAATTAACCCTTGGATACTACAAATCCAAAGTAGACTAATTATTGCTTGAGGAACTCACATTTCTCCAAAGTAATGGCTAACTATTCTTCATGGAGTCTCTTGAGCACAACCTCCAAATGTGTTAGGTGTTCCTCCTTTGTTTTGTTGAAGATGAGTATATCATCAAGATATACCACTACAAACCTTCCTATATAGTCCTTTAGCACCTCATTCATCAATCTCATGAATGTGCTAGGGGCATTATTAAGCCCAAACAAAATCACAATCCACTCATATAACCCTTCAGTGGTTTTTAAGGTTGTCTTCCACTCATCCCTATTCTTTATCTTGATTTTATGGTATCCACTTTTGAGAGCTAACTTGGTGAAGTATTGGGCTCCTCGTAGGCAATCCATTAGATCCTCTATCCTAGGTATATGGAACCTATATCTGGTTGTAATTCTATTAACTTGTCTTGAATTGGTAAAAATTCTCCACTTACCACCTTTCTTGGATGCTAAGACCACTGGTAATGCACATGGACTAATGCTCTTCTTTATGAACCCTTGATCTAGCAACTCTTGCACTTGCCTTGATACTTCTTGGTTCTACTCTAGTGTGAGCTTGTAGGCTTCCTAATTTGGCAATGAGGCCCCTAGTATAAAGTCTATTTGGTGACTTATATACCTCTTAGGAGGTAAGGTTGTTGGTGTCCCATCACTTACTATATCCTTATACTTCCCAAGTAGCTCTTGGATCTCTACTGGTATAGGTTCTTGACTAGGCTTCTCCCCTTCTTTAGGATTCACAACTATATAATACCCCTCACTATCTCCATTTTGGAGTGTATGCAGTAGCTCCTTTCCACTTATCAACAACAAACCAGGGGTTTTTTTAGGCACTTCATCATCATCTATTAAATATTGGATCATGAATGTCTTCCCATCTTTCTTGAAGGTAACTGTGTTTCCTCTCCCATCATACATGGCTTCTCTATCATATTGCCATGGTCTGCCCAATAAAATATGGCATGCATCCATGGGTAGCACATCACATAGAAACTTATCCTTGTATCATCCAATGGATAATTCAACCCAATTTTGTTCATTCACTAGGACACTTTTCCCTTTGTTTAACCATGTTACCTTGTAAGGATTTCCATGGGGTATCTTGGTTAGATTGAGCTTCTTGACTACTTCTACAATGATGTTATCTATGGAGCTAGAATCCAAAATCACCTTACATACTTTGCTCATGATTTTACATCTCACTCTAAAGAGAGCTCTTCTTTTCTTTGGCTCTTCTTTCACTGGTTGTCTAATGAGGACCCTCCTAAACATGAGGTTCTCTCCCATCTCTGACTCTATGTGACTGACCTCTGGTGACTTGAAACTTGATGTGTCTTCTTGAGTGTAAGCCACTCTCTTCTCTACATTGGAGGAATATGCCTTCTTTGGACACCTATAAGCTAGATGTCCCATCTGCCCACAATTATAACACTTCATGCTAGGAAAGTAGCAACTACTTCTTCCTACACTTCTTCCTCTATTGGAGCCTCCTTGGTTTCCTTTACCTCTGCTATAGTTCCCTCTAGAACTTGTTTCACTACTTTTCTCTACAAGTTTTGACTTCTCTTGGCTTATCTGATTAGTCCCTCTACCTTGGTGTCGACCTCTATGACCCCTTTGATCTCTTCCTCTACCTCTATTTCTTGAACTAGAATCTTTCCTCCTCTTACTCTTCTCCTCTATCTTTAGTGCCAATTGGTAGCACTAATGCACTGTCTTGGGGGTTAGGAGACTTATCTCCTCTTGGATAGACCACTTCAATCCATTTAGATATCTAGAAACTTTGATGATTTATTCTTCTACCACCTTGGATCTAG
The DNA here is from genome assembly GCA_027943335.1 of Chamaecyparis obtusa. Classification (NCBI taxonomy): domain Eukaryota; kingdom Viridiplantae; phylum Streptophyta; class Pinopsida; order Cupressales; family Cupressaceae; genus Chamaecyparis; species Chamaecyparis obtusa. Next base: position 699,489 of record BSBK01003159.1, read on the forward strand.
ACATAGCTTTTGGAACTCCCCGGTGTAGGTATTGACATCATTGTATTTCTACCTTAGACTTTGCCTCCTTTTATGTATTTGGATTTCATAATCCTCTTGCATGTAGGCTTATCTAACCTTAGCCACCATTCCCTTCCATGTAACTATGGAATTTTTTCCTTCTTTGTCCCTCTCTATTTGAATGAACTTCCACCATGTGAGAGAAGAGCTTCTAAGTCTTGAATTGGCTACCCTCACCTTTTGAGCCTCACTAATCCCATCACACTCAAAGTGATTCTCCACGCCCTCAATCCAATCAATGACTAAGTCAAGTTCCATTTTTCCACTAAAGAGTGGTACACCTTATAGTGCTTTTCCACTTAAGGCCTTCAAGGCTTTGAGGAAGGGCTCTTGCTCTACCACTATATTTGGTTCAAGAACTTCAAATTCTACTAATTTATCCTTCCCTTCCTTCTCATCTATCTTCTCATTCACCTCTTCTATTCTATCTTCTACTGCTTCCAATTTATTGGTCAATAGATCTATTCTTTCACTTAACTGTCTATTTTCTTCCTCTTGGTCTTCTACCTTCTTGGCCAATTTTGCATTGGTCACCATCTTAGAAGATGTATCAGACTCACACTCTGACATACACTCACTTCCCAAATCTTTGGTTCTCTGATCCCAATATGATAGGGAGGTTGGGGGAGCCAATCACAAGCTCTTGCCTAGGTCTCTCTATTGACCTTTAGGTGTTCTCTACTAACACCAAATGACCTATAGGATCCCCCTTGAGGTTTGATCCCTTGATCCACATATCCAACCCAACTATCAAGTAACACTTACCAAGACAAACTGAATTCATGGTGCTCTTCTTCTTTCATGCACACACTAACCCTTAATGCCATCTAAGGGATCACCACCTCCAAATTGACATAGAGTCTTGAGGAGGTGAGGAGGTTCTTGAACATGTTTTTTTTAGTTCATTTTGAGGTCTTGGAGGTCTTACTCCCATTCTCTATATTACTGATCTCATAGATCCTTCCCAAAATAGGGCTATAAGGAAGAGCCCCAATTAGGCCTCCTATTATGGGAAAATATGACTTTTCTTCTAAATTATCCCAAAGAACCCTAAAAATTAATTGTAGATTCTCACTTCAATATCCAACCTCTCAAGGATTTTGGAGATTTTAGGGTTTCACCTTGACGTACAATCCCCTAACCAAAAATAGGTGTTATGGGAGGGTTTTAGGAAATATTTGATTATATGGTTAGTTTACAAGCTTAGGGTAACCAAATGGATTGGTTGGACCCTATCCTCTTGAAAAGTTCTTGGAAAATACCTTTACTTTGACCTCCAATCACTATTTGATAGTTTAGTGCACACCCCTGCAAGTCATATCCATTTTGTCTCAGTCTCTCCTAGTCGGGCTCACCATAGGCTCACCTAGGGAAAGGATGTATAAATGCTTCCCAAAATTTCTAGTGCCCATTCTCATGTATAAGTTATATAAATGGAATCTACTCACTATCCCCAAGAGGTCATATATATTGAATGATGGGATAGAGAGATAGATCATCATTTCTCACACCTTGGTTTGAACCAGTGAATAGGGAAAATGAAAAGATTTAACACCAAACAAAGAAATAAATAAAAAATTCTAAACTACTGATACACACTACAAGGAAATACACTAATTTAAGAACTCCATTAATAACAATCCATTATTCAACTCAAAACATTCCTCTTTTGTTCACTGATTACAAAGAATCACAAACTCTTACACACTGTCACACTTCTCAAAATCAAAACTTCATATAGAATGTCATCCAACCTCAGGATTTGGTCCAAAAATGACTTAAATAGTCTAAGGGTTTTCTTAGGTTGTCTTTAGGGCACTCCTAGGCTGATTTAGGGTATTTGGATAATTCTGTCCAAGCAACTTTGAAAAGTTGCAAAAGTTGCTATGCAACTTTTACAACATTTTTACAACTTTTCCACTTTTTGCATACCAAAGACCTTGGTGAGGTCCTATAGAGTTCTAGACTCCTTATTAGGCCCAAATATAACTTCTTACACACCCTAGACCTTATGAAATCATATGACATCACCTAATCAACAAATAACCAAGGAAGAGACTCTAATACTTTAGTCTCAAGATTTCAAAGACCTAAGACATAGGACCTTCTTGGACATCTAATCCCTATTGGATCCCACACTATGGTAAAAATGACCTTAGGAAAATCAAACGCTTGCCAAAGATGGCTATAAAATACAAAAAAAACATGTATTGGATCAACCAACCCTTGGGTGCTCCTGCACCAAAAATGCAATTGGTTTCATGGCCCTCATTATTATTTTGTAGCATGACTGCAATAAATGTAAACTAAGAGGAAAAATAAAAGATTTGAAATGGTTTTGAAAAGTCAAGAGATTTCAACACCAAAGCTTCTTTGATCACCCTCTTAATAGCCACACAGGCATAAAGAGCCTCAACAGTCCAATCTAACTTCTCTCCCTTCTTCAACATTTTGTAAATAGGTTTCACTATCTCTGAAAATTTTGAAATAAACCTCCTTACAAAATTTGTTTTCCCAAAGAATGACTGAATTGATTTGACTGAATTTTAGATAGGAATTTTATCAATGTAAGAAACTCTTTAACAATCTAATCTCACTCCTTATTTTGGTACTATATGGCCTAAAGAATTTCCTTTTTTAACACCAAACAACATTTCTTTGGCTTGAGTGATATACAATATTCCAAGGCCCTCAAAATAATTTTCTCCAAATGATTGAAATGGTCTTCATCCTTATTGGTGTATGCCATAAGATCATCTTGGTACACAATCATGATTACATAAATTAGCTCTACAAAAGCCACATTCATAGCCATTTGAAAAGTAGCTCGAACATTAGTTAGACCAAAAGGAATTCTCACATACATGTATATACCCCAAGGTGTAGTAAATACTATCTTTTATTGCTTAGACTCTTTCACCTTTACTTGATTATATCCTGAGAAGTCATCCATCTTTGACAATAATTTACATCTAGTCACATTCTATAATATAGCCTGAATGTTTAGAAATGCATAATTATCTTTTAAAGATGAGATATTCACATCCATGAAATCAACACATAACCAGATTTCTCTATTTGTATTCCTCACTAGTACCAAATTAGATACCCAAGTTGAATGCCTAATAGGCTTGATTATTCCACCATCCCTTAATTTCATGAGTTCCTCTTACATCTTGGGAGCCAAAGTGAGATTTATATGTCATTGCCTCTATCTAAAAGGATTGTAATCTAGCTTCAAAGGGATTTCATTTCGAAATAAGTCCTCCCTATATGATTTAAGATCATCGTACAACCAAGCAAAAGCATGTTTGTATTTTCTTAGTAGTGTGATCAAATTTTCTCTTATCCTTGAATTGAGATTCCTCCCAATGTATATATCCTTAGGATAATTATCTGTTCCCAAGTTTTCCTTTTCAACATCCTCTTCTTTGACTTGTGCCTCCTTTGTATTGATTCTATCATCTTTGTCAAAAATTCTTTCTAGCACCACTAGTCCTTTGGGGATTTTGTTTGTTTTTAATTTCACTACTTCTTTTACAAACACCTTCTCTTTTCCATAAAGCTCTTCTACATAAGAATTGAAATCAATTTCCTAAGATTCATATTTACCTTAAGGACAAAAGGAATGAGTATTTGAATTTTTTTCCCTCTGGTGAGATGAACACAACACCCACTCTATTTCCTTCTTTGCTACACTCTCCAAAATACATTTTCCATATCTGATCATAATTATTTTGAGCATGAATGTTAATAGGTTTGATATTCTTCATCTCAGGTTTTCTCAATTGAACTGTAAAATTTTCTAAATCAATGTGACAAAAACAAGTTATTTGATTAGGATCAATGTATTCAATTATATAAGATGATCTTGGTTCCCTTTCTATTCTTTCTTCTTTTCCATTCACAGATATGGTAGCATAAGATAAATCTAATTGGACATGACCACCAACAAGAGTTGACTATTTCCTAGATAACAACATCACATAATTTGGAGGAAAATCTACAACAATAATGTATGTCCTATATGAATCTTCATAGAAATCAGCTACTTTTAATTCTACATCTTTCGTAACACCCATGATAGGGACAAACATTTCTTCTACGACATAAAACTTACCATAATTTGTGTCAACCCATAGCCCCAATTATTTCATGAACCCAAAATACATAATGTTGATTGTTTCTCCAGAATCTATCATAAAATATTTTACAAGCCTATTATTTATTAGAAAATTCATGTAAAATGAATCAAACTGAGAAGGATTTTTGGTAATTGTAGTGCCCAAATACACCTCTAGTACAAGTCCTTCCTCCTCTTTATTTGTTGTAGGTATCTGATGCATTTTTTCCTTATATTTTCATATAGGGACATTAGATAAAAGTCTTATGGTATTTTCCTTATACTCTAGGATTCTTATCATTTCTAGTAAAGGAACAAAGATCTTTATCTATGACAAGGAATTTATGATGTCAAATGATGATGCATTGGTAATTGGAGAAGGTTTAACTAGTTTAACCCTTTCATTGGATATATTTACAAGGCTGGTATTGTCAAATTTTGGTTTGGTTGTAGTTGTATCAATCTTCTTGTTGGTTGTTGTGATTGGACCTTTTTGTTTTGGGCCATTTTATTTTATAAAAAGACTACAAAATTTTCCTTTATCTAAGTTTACAACCCTATTTATCAAGCTGTAACTACTTTTAGATGGTGTCATAGCTACCATAGCTAGAGCTTTAATTTCCTCCATTGTAGGCCTTCTCAATCTAGACATAACTTATTCCTCTTGATCTGAAAACACTTGTTGCATGTAACATTGGTGATTACAACTCTATGAGTTTACATTAGGTTCATATCCATCTTTTAATGAGTCACAATCATATGCACCTCCAAAAGGTTCCATTGACAATGTGTTGATGGTTTTGTCAGGATCATAATTATCATCTTCTGTATTTTCTTCTTACAATTTTTGGGCCACTACACATTGTTGTGGTGAATGAGGTAGGTTACAAGCTATGTTCCATGGACTTTCATTTACCATATGATTTCCTTATTCTCTCAAAGAATCAGGTGGATCCCTATTAGAACTCTACTTTGGTACCTTAGGATTTTGATCCTTCCATGAGGTATTATATGTTATATCTTGCAACCTCAGCCTATCATTTCTATTGAATTTAGGTCTATTATTTTGTTAAACTTGGTTTTATCACTTTTTCTCACCTTTTGTGACAAATCCTTCAAATAATTTATGACCTCGTCTAATTTTTATTCCTCTTTGTTTTGGTTTGGGGCTTTAGGATTATGTAATTTTATGTCATCCCTTCTTCCTAATTTTCCAATATCCTTTCTATTATTCTCTATTGTGATTGCTACTTTTCACTCATCTTGTAGAGTGTGAGGATTCTTGGATCTAGTCTCATAGTTATTTTCTCTCTCAAAGGCATCCATGTAAAATACAAAGAAAAAATAATTAGTAGGCTTCACATGAGGAGGAACTCTATTCAATAATTTATTAAATCTTATATTGAATTTTAATACTGACTCATTATATCCCTTCTTCACACTAGTTAATTCGTGTAGGGAAAATGAAGGATCATTTGTGATCTCTATATTATTCAAGAAATATTCTTCTAAAATATCCCCATCAACTAATTGAGGTATCAAGTAGTCCTTTGTACCACTCCCTAGCATCATAGGTCAAGGATTGTACAAACAATTTCTTATAGATATCTTCATGTGGAACATCATGATTCTCTATTGTATTTTCAAATAATTTTGTATGGATCTCTTCTATTCCAATGATACTTCCTCCAAACTTAGGAATATTGGTCTTCCACTCATTTTGTATTTCATGAGGAGCTCCAAGTATTTATGTAAATTTTAGTGATTTGTTTATGTTAATATTCATAGGGCCTCTTACAAAAGCAAGAGGATCTGGGTGATATTGATATCCATGATTTTGGGGAAAGTACTGATACTGACCATGGTAATTGTTGAATTTTTGGTAATTATGAGGAGGTGGCTATGGATTGTATGGTTGAAAATTTGAATAGTCAGGTGTATAACCAAATTGGCCATACTGACCTTTCTGATGGTTACTTCCTTGTTGGAGATGATTATTATTGTAAGGTGGAGGCTGATATCTTATTCCTCTACCATGATTATTTTCCTCATACAAGGAGTTATTATGGATTCTATCATGATTCTGATTAGTTTCTCTTCTACTATTTTGATCATTCCTTTTGGGTACTTCTTCAAGGATTATTTCATTTAGGTTGGATCTATAGGAGTTATAGTCAACAGTACCAGGCCTAATTAAATGATCTATGATACCATTTATTTCTTGAGATAAATTAGTGTTCTGTCCTATGAATTGCAATTTTTCTATGGTTTATGTAGCATTTAACTGCTCTCGTAGTTTTTGTTCAACTCGTGCCTTTTGATCTTCCTGATCATCAACCCAAGCATCCTTTGATCTTTTTTTTGATGTTCTAGAAGAACTAAATCTAGGAGGGAAATCAGGCCTTCGATGTCTATATAGGTTCTCACGAGTTTCCCCATGTTTCCTTCACAATATTTCATTATATACATTATTAACATGGCTTAAATTCATCTCTTCTTAAAATATCTTGTGTGAATTATGTTCAACTATTATAGGGAAACCATTTTCATCTACTTGAAACCTAGAATGATTCATTCCACTATTAGGAAATCTTTTTTCATTTTAAATCCCATTGAATTTTTATTGTTATTCCTGGTTTTGCTTTTTCTTTGGTTCAATTATGTGCTCAATAGGATGTCCTTAATGAAGGGACCTCCTTCCAAACATACATGGTTGATATTTTGAAAATTTTAGGCTTAAATATGTATGATTGGTTCTTTTAGTTTCTTAAGTTACTTTAATTTCATTCATGCATTATTTTATCAATTAGAGTCATCACCTCTTTAATGAGGAATACATAGTACTAGTCTTATGATTTCTTATCACCAGTAGAGTAAACTTGTTACTTTCACCAAATATTCTAAAGATATCTTATGTTTCTCCCCAACAAAATTGCCAATGTATTGGTTCCCAAATCAACATATTACAAAGATCTATGAATATGCCAAGTTCTATGATCAATCTTCCCAAGTGACTTGGCCAATGAATAGGACCAACCAAAAGTGTTTAAAAGATCCTTTACGCTTTAGTCTCTACAAGACCTAGGAAGGTTAACCTTCTCACCAAATGCTTCCTCTAATTGAAGCTTTTTATAATAGATTTTATCCTTAACTTGTATTCTACTTCTACCTTCTATCTTATAGTGGCATGTATCGCTGAAATTACTTTACTGATAACTTGATTTATTCCAACTTCTTGATTAATCACTTCTACTTTTGGTCTTCACATATCTTAATTTCTATCAATTGTATTGCTTCTATCTATTGCTACTTTCTAAATTTTTCTCTACTATTTTACTGACCACTAGCTAGTTATTGCTTCTACTCTTCAATTATAATTATTTTTACTACTTTTTTATCTTCTACTTTCCTATTATGATATAATTTTATTATGAATGTATTGTGAGTTCAAATAGACCAGTGCCTCTATATCCTTTGGGATATAGTGTCATTCTTCTCCACACCCTATGTATAACTTTAAGAGACAATGTTTAAACCTTCCAATGGATAGGTATATCAACTATCTAACCCTTAATGTTTTTTTTATATATTTTAAATATAGCAAGTCTGATTGAATTTAAGTTTTCTATGAAAGGCCAATCAGAACAAGGCATAACTAGCTAAATTTTGTCTCTGATGTATCTTTCTCTTTCAAACTTGTAATCACAACATATAAATCCTCACATATGGATTTACGATAAAAAATATTTACTATAAATGATAATGACATAGAACTAATCCAAATAAATATTTTCCACAACTCAAATAATATAGAAAATATTCGTTTATATTGCTTTGAAAAATATTAAACTATAGAATATATATATTAAACTATTTAATATAAATGATGATATTCCTTATATATAGAAGACATAAGTCTTTTAGTGAACATACATGTCTCTTGAAAACATTATCTTAACAAACAAATAATTATTCTTTAAGAAAAATAAATTAACAACCCCAATATGATCAATTTATTCTTGAGATTTGTAGACATTAGTGTTCATGAACAAGTGTCCCTTTATGTATTCATGTCTATAGAGCCTTTATGTGCCCTTCATAACATAAAGTGTCATTTCCTCCTCGCCACACCATCTTTTCATGACATGAGAGAATTACTTGGTAAAATTGTCCATCCATTGCCCTAAGGAAACAAGTACCCCATCATCCAATGTTGGTGGAATAAAATCCACCTCATCATCTTCCAATCACTTCATATCCTATTTCAACTCTAGATACAAGTCATGATGCGTATCTAGTAGCTCACCACCCTTCTTTATATCCTTAGAGGAAAAACAATCCCTCATTCCTAATTTCTCTATCAATCTATCCCTTAGTCAGATATATTCTTCTAGGGCCTTAAAAGTAACTGAATAAGTTCCCCAAAAGATTTTTATCTATATCTTTGTTGCATAAAAAAGAAATTAAACAATATTTCCCATTAAATCACTAATATTCTTCTTCTCATTCATCTCCTTCTCCTTTAATTTATTTTCAAATATTTGAGCTCTTATTCTCCAATAAGTTGTATCCTATAGGGCTACTACCACCCTTTACTCTTATTCAAAAGCATAAGAGGGCTCACCTCTTTCAATAGTTTGTGTAACATTTACTTTTTTAGTGAGTTGAGTGGCCTTTTACTACCAATCTTATTTCTCCATTTATGAAGTTTCATACAAATCTTTATAATTATTTCTCTCCCTAACCAACAATTCCACTTGTGCTTGATTGAGTCAAGAAACATTCAAATTCAATTGAGCAGTGTAGGAAATAGGCAACAAAAAATTGAGAGGGGGGTTGAATCAGTTGCCACCAAAATACTTAAACTTTAAGACCCTTAAAATATTCAAGCATAAACACCTTAATCACACAAGTTGTTATTACTAATTTGTAAGATGTAAATCATGTAAATACAAATTAGAAAATATCAATACCACATAACACAAATATTTTTATCATAGAAACCCAAACTAGGGTGAAAACCACGGTGGGGCTGATACCCACAATAAAGTTGATACCTTGTTAGAAGTATAGCTTATTATAATATGAGGAATGCACATGCATTCAAGAACACTGATTTCACTAATCAATTCGACTTGGGATCCAATCCTAAGAAAGTCACACTAACTTACAATTACAATTCAAAAGTCTCATTGACTTACAGACAATTTTTCAGATATAAATATGATAATTCGTGAACTAGATAGTAGCATATCACTATTCCTCAATCTATTACTTTTCAGTAAAATCAGATCCCTTGTTCAAATTATTTCTGCCACACCACAGACAAGCAATTCAACCTTCAATAGATTTGTAAAAATGCTTCACTAGTATACACTTGCTTCTAAAATCATAAAAACAATGGCATATACACATGACACACCAAACAAACCCTAATTCACCATATTTAACAAGAACTAGGTTGGAAAAAACCTAATCCTTAATCATCCATCTCTCAATGCCAAAATCAACTATCAAGATCTATGTGCACTTTTCAAACATCCCTTTGATATGTTAATATCATCTCAAGATCATGATCATAATTCTAAAATATTTTACCATCTCTTATAAGCTATTTTATAATTTTCCTTGACATGTAAGCTAAGATCACAAAAACATAACCTAGATTCATTGAAATTGGTCACCTTGATCAATATAAACTACCAAATCATCAGGAACATAATCCTAAAGCATCCTAAGGAATCATTAAGCTCAACCAAACAAACAACTACATGTCATTCATCTAATATACCAATATCTTATGATAAACTTTCAAGAACACTGTGATCCTCTAGTTAAATTCGTGTAACTACCTTGTCGATCATTAGAATCACAAAACCTTTAAATGGTAGACACATTTATATGTACTCAACATATTCCAAACTACTCAACCAAATTTCTCATCTACAACATGTGAGAAAAATAAATCTCTACAACTTTGTAACTATATAACTCTAGCAATCAACAAAATAACTAGTCTTCATCTATGACACCATAACTTGATCAAATCATCATGTCAGAAACTCAAACTTGACATGTGTAAGAATTTTGATATCGCTCTGATACCATGTAATAATTTGCCTAAGGCAAAGAATAAATGCCAAGATCTAGAAGCTCAAGAGATAGCACAAGAGAGATAGGAAAAATAATCAAATAATTGATTATATCTAATTGAATTGATTACAAAGTAGGAGCGCCTAAATATATAGGCAATGCATGATATCTAGAAGATATGCAAGTGATAAGATCACAACTAGACATGGTGGAATCACTTGTCCACCAAAGGTGGATCATCCTCCATTGTACATCAAAGTATGTGCAACATGTGCAACAATGAGAGGATGATAATGTGATAAGAGCACTAAAGGTGAATCTCACACACAAAGAGGTATGTGATGACAACTATCACACCTAAAGTGGAGATTCTCCTAACCATGTGCTAAAAAGAAATGAAAACTCCTAGGTGTCTCAAAGACAACTAATTATGCAAATGCATTATCCTAAGTAAACTTAAGTAAAGTGTAATTAGTAATATTTAATTACACCAACACCCCCCCTTAAGTGCAACTTAGGGGAATGCACTTAAGCTCACAATGCAAGATGGGTCCTGACTACTAGGCCATATTAGGTACCCATGTACAAAATGCAAGAACAATGCAATCTCTCACAAAGTGGAGAAAGAGGGAAAACCTCATGGGAAAAACCCTCCCCCAAAAAGAGAGATGAATAAAATAATAGAATATGAGAGAGAAGACCTCATATGAGGAAAATGTCCCCCCCATAAGATAGAAGCAGTGGAAGAGAGACCAAGTAGCCCCCCCTCAATGTAGAATGAACACCAATGGTAGATGCTCCTGGATCAATGTAGAAACTACACCAAGAAAACTGAATAATGTTCCTCCCCTTAGGAAGAGACAAGTCCATAGGTGTATTAATGAATCCTCCCCAATCTATAGGAAGAATCCTTAAAATGTATGATGTCTCAGGAAATTGAATAGGAATCTTCAACACATGAGTATGGTCAACCTTAACCATGCAATGTGACATCTCAAGTGAAGTTTGAGACTCATGAAAACCAATCTCCAAAGAGTCAAATGTCTTCTCTGAATTTAAAGAGACCTCCTCCAAATTTTGTATCAAAGGATCCACAATCATGTCAATCTTGAAAGAAGGATCAAGTGGAGAATGAAGATGAGGGTCAACATACTCCCTCATAACAAATGAAGAAGGATAATCTTCAACAAAGAGAAGATGAATGTCATCAATAAAGTCTCCCAAATCTGAAATGTAGGACTCCACAAACAAACTTACAATGTCTATCAAGTCTTCATCCCATGGAACCAAGTCTGGAAGACAATGAATATCCTGTTGCACTGAATCACAAGAGCGAGTGGCTATAGGAAGACATGCATCATCAAGAGATGTGATCTCAGAAGGAAGAGAAGGAGCTGCAACTGGAGGTTCTGGACATTTTGGAAGTGGAGGAATATGTGGATCTCCATACAATTCCCAAAGAATAGTCCAAAGACCAGGAATATATTCTATCTCATCATCATAGTCATCAAGGGAATCTATAACATCCATATCCATATTCAAATAGATAACCTTAGCAACTTCTGAGTAAGAGTCACAATTGAAAGAAGGACTTTTAGGTCTATACTCATACAAATAAGATAATAGGTTATGCTCACTAAGATGAGCAAGAACCAATTCACTCCATTGCTTATAGTTTCCTCTTGTCAACTTAATTAAACCATCCATGATATACTTCTCACATGGAACAATGAGACCAAAAAATCAATGCACCCCCCAAAATGCAATGAGCCAAAGAACCCCCCCAAAATAGATGATTTTGACACTTTATATATAGTGCATGTACAATTGCCACTTGCCAAAATGAATCAAATTGGACTTCTGATTTTGATGATTACAACAGAAAATATGAAGCTATAGTAGACTCAAAAAAATAAGACACAAGATCTCTCGAGGATCTAACAAATTACAAGTGCCAAAAATAGGCCAAAATAGACCAAATTTTGAAAGTACTATTTCTACTCAAAAATTTTCCAAACTGATACCAAATCTGAAAAGTAGACAAAAAATCATGAACTTTAAAAAAAAATAGCACTTGAAAATGTGTCCATATGAGCCCAAACAAAGCCTCTAAAGTTGTAAAAATAAGGATTTGCGATTTTCAAAAATTTTTAGAAATAAAGATCAGAAATCACTTGCACCATTGTGTAGATCATGAAATTTTACCCCAAAATTAAAAAAATTGCTCGAAAAAAGGAGTCCAGATGACTGAGATATCGTTGTTTGAAAATCGCCTCTGAAATTATTTTTTCTGAATCGCCGCCGCCGAACCTTGAAAATTCAAATGGCTCTAGATTTTGCTTCAGATATCCGATTTGGATGAAACAAAATTTGATTTAGGGGTTTTTGGACCTCCTCAATGTGATGTCAACCTTTGATTTGCACCAACAAGCTCCAATTTTGACCTGCAACAAAATTCTCTCAAAATAGGCTATACAATGAAACTCCTTTGGCTCTAATACCATGTAAGAATTTTGATATCGCTCTGATACCATGTAATAATTTGCCTAAGGCAAAGAATAAATGCCAAGATCTAGAAGCTCAAGAGATAGCACAAGAGAGATAGGAAAAATAATCAAATAATTGATTATATCTAATTGAATTGATTACAAATTAGAAGTGCCTAAATATATAGGCAATGCATGATATCTAGAAGATATGCAAGTGATAAGATCACAACTAGACATGGTGGAATCACATGTCCACCAAAGGTGGATCATCCTCCATTGTACATCAAAGTATGTGCAACAATGAGAGGATGATAATATGATAAGAGCACTAAAGGTGGATCTCACACACAAAGAGGTATGTGATGACAACTATCACACCTAAAGTGGAGATTCTCCTAACCATGTGCTAAAAAGAAATGAAAACTCCTAGGTGTCTCAAAGATAACTAATTATGCAAATGCATTATCCTAAGTAAACTTAAGTAAAGTGTAATTAGTAATATTTAATTACACCAACAACATGAATAATGTATACAAACTCTACATAATCCCATGAGGTACAAAAATCTTCATCTTAAGTAACCTTTTGTCACTAAGGATTGCACCTGTGGAGGTTAAGTATGAAACCTAGCAATCCTGTGAAACATGGGACTACTTTAAGGTTGTGGGTGACCTATAAGAAAGTAGACCTCTGAATTAGGGGCCGGATTCCCCTTGAATCACCTTAAAAATTACACTATTTTTTTTTAGGAAAAGGGAAGAGAGTGCATGAATTGAAATAACTGAAAGGGAAACTAGGTGATTCACCAACTTTTAATGATCCACAAATTGCAAAAAACTCACAATGTGCATTGAAACATAACTGATAACAACACAACTTTATCTCATTTACAGTGTTACCTTTACAAATAATAAGGTGTTTGTTATAGGTAGGAAGGGAAATGAGTTCCACAACCTAAACTATTTGTAAATGCACACAAATTAAACCTTCAAACAACAAAGTGTGTTTTCTGAACCATTGAATAAGTAAACATATCAAGTAAAGGATCAAACTAGTCACAATAACTTGACATAACGCTCACTAAAAACACTCAGAAACCAATGAGAAAAGAAGGACCATTGTTCTGCATTCAACAAAAAGGAGCTAAGAAGCCAATCTTCTTCTCCAAAGCTACAAACATTTAGATCTCAGAGTGAGATAGAATGGAAGAACTGCCTCAATCACCAAAGCGAGAGATATAAATAGGTGAACCTTAGAATCTACAAATACAAGAGTTTTGGGGATTCATTGCCCAACTCCACCAAATCCAGGATTGGTGTGAAGGGAATTCTCTAAAAAGATTGAAAAAATCCCAGGTAGGTCCATAGACGCTTCTCAAATTTAGGCAATAGTAATCCTAGAATCATAGGGGTAGGTGAGAAGATGAGAGTTTTTAGAAAATAAAGCCATGCCCTATCAAATCCGAACTATCCCCCAATCATGCTTCATGAATGATACTTGACAAAATGACTTATAATAACATCATTTGTCTAATATCTTAACAATAATATAAGCAATGATTTTACATTTATGGCCCTTGATTAATAAAGATACCTAAAACATCTCCCAACATCAAATACAACACTTAGGACCTAGGGGACATATATTTTCATCTTTAATTTTTTTCCTTCCTAAAAATGGTTTTATAGTTTTCAACAATTTAAAACCATTTCCCATTATCCCCTTATAAAAACCTCCCACCATATGTTTAGGAAATGGTTTCCATAACCTACCCCACTCTAAACATGGCTAAGTTTTTTAAGTGTTAAACATGCCTATCTTAACATAATGTTTTAAATCTATGTTGAACTAGACCTTCTTGCTTTTCTTGTCACTTGCATTGAGCCCTAACTACATTCTTCTTTGGAAAGATGACATGGCTTGGAGATGTTTCCATTTTCACCGAGCCTTCTATGGGGAATTCTCTGGAGTTTGAAGCCAATATACGACAAGAGTTAGGTGATGATTACCATTGCATTTCTTTGTTGCTTCAATCTTTTGTTTGTATCTTCTTTGAAACTACATGCCTTTGTATTGTTTCTTGATCATTGGGAGCCTGTGCTTGGCATCATTATCTCTGTTTATATTGATGACATCTTACTGTACCCTGATTGCTCAAGGCAACAGCTTGTGACTATCTCTTCCTCCTATGTTACAACATTGCTTGACTTCATTTGGTTATTGACACAACATTATAACGCTCAATATTGTATTTTACTTGTTTCGATCTTTGAGGATCTGTTTTTAACACTAGGGAATCATTTCTAAATCCTTGCATTCTTATTTATTGTTTGATTTGATGCCATGGCATTGTAATCCATGTTTTTGTGTCTATACATGGTACTCATTTTTTTGAGCCTATGTTGATCTTTAGGGCATCATTATTCTCACTGATGCTCATAGCATTAATGTGAGACCTATTAGACAACCATATTTTTACTACTTTTATTTTTTATGTTATCAGTACTTATTTCATAGACATACTTGACTATTTGAGACACTTATGTATTAAAGGATCTATTGAATCCTATGTTATATGTTTGGTACCTGATTATGTAATCAGGGTACACCTGAGATACTACATGTTTTGATTCAGTTTCAGTTACGATTATGTTACATATGATGTTATATGATGTTTTAAAACTATTGCGATGAAAAGTTGGTTTAGGAAACCGAAGTTATGCTTAGTTGATTGATTGACAAACATATTTTTAAACCATGTAGTATTGATGATGTATTGTATTTATATCATGTTGATTGGACCTACTGATGTGTGCAATGAGTGTGCAGGATAAGTTGACCATGGATCTAAATGTGAGGATCCAGTATTGGAACCTATATTTATACCGTGCATACCAAGGTCCTCTTTGTATAAAGAAACGTGGACCTCGTTGTATAGTCTTTTATTCATAAATGTGGTTTGCATGTGTGTATTTAATTTAGTTAATGTCTATGTGAATTAGCCATGTCATTTATTTTATTAAATGTGCCAAATTTGGCAAATTATGGCTTAAGTGTTGGCATGGTTAGTATTTTGTAATTGATTGGGTCAAGGGCTTGACTAGGGTGTAGCCTTAGGGTGGGATCTACTAACCTTGGGTTGGGAAGTTTCTAGAAGTCAATCAAGACCATGAATCCGTGCATAAACTTTAGGTGGGGTTTAGGAGGGTCATTTGGGCTCCCATAGGTTAATTGGGGTCAATTTTAGCTACCCAAGTTGATACCTTAGCGGTTAGGGGTCATTTTCAATCCATTAAGAACCTTAAAATTCATTTATGATCCCCCTAAAGTCAAATTTTTCATTTTGGTCGAAATTGAAGAGTTGTGAGGTTTTGGTTAACCTCTCTCTTCTTCCCAAACTTGCATTCAACTCCATTTATGGTGAAAGAAGACAAGTGCGAGGAAGGGAATGGAAGTTTCTTCCCCTCTTCTGATTGGATCCTATATTTTAGGAGGTTTGCCTATTTAGGAAGAACTTGGAGAAGGGTTTAGTTTATCACCCACTCTCTAGATTTGGAGACCACTCTTATTGGAAAAAGCTTAGGAAAGAGGCTAGCTTTGGAAGGAGCTTCAAAGTTTTCATACTTTCAACCTTGGATTGGAAAAAGGTAGTCCCTTGTGATGTTTTGTTATTTCTTGCTTGTGTTTGAGCTTGGAGCTCCATTAATGGAGTCCATGGCTTTTCAAGGTTTTGAGTTGAAAATTTAAGTTTTGTAAATGTTGTTTTTATTTTGTGATTTCGTTTGGGATGAGATTCTTCAAGGTTTACTCACCTTAAGGAGGGTGGAGTAACCTTGAAGGGGGTAGAAGGAAGTAGACCTAGGATGTGTAGAGTCTCCCATGTGTGGAGGGAAATACATGGGGTTCCACGATACCCATGATGCCTAGTATGGCCTCTAGGCATTTGGGGGGGCATAAGGAGAGTTAGACTGAATCTTGTTGAATATGGTCTTCCCAAGTCCATGTGTGGCTTGGGAAATTTGCATTTGTACTACGACTTCTCCATCTAGTAGTCCACCTCTACCCCATTTTTAGGAAGGTCTCTCAGAGGCTTTTCCCCTTGTAAAACCCAGTTGGGAATGTTATTTGATTGTCTCCATGTCTTGCTTATTTTTCCTCTTGCTATGGTTGTCTGTTTGTACCCTGTTTCATATTGGATCCCTTAGCTCGGGGGTGGCCTTGATAAGGCCTAGGTTGGGAGGTGAGCCTCTGTGGTCAACCTTAAAATTTTAGGTTCCTAGTGGGACGTAGGGCTTGTTGGAAATTGTGGACTTAAGAAGATTTCCTTTTGTAAAATTGTTGAAATATCACTTTTCATGTAAATGATCAAAATAAAATCAGAGTTTCTCCATGTATTATAGACTTGGATTTTGTTGTTAAATTTGAAAGATTGTTAAATGAAATTATGGAATTATGAATTCATTAACCTATTTTGGGTTATGTATGAGTAACAGACCACGATGCAATTTTAGCCTTATAATTTCCACTTAAATGTTTGTTTGATTTTTTTTGGAGGAAATAATAGGTTTGGAGAAATTCATACACTCTTCATTAAATGTTTAAATTTATAGTTTTCTTAGTTAAATATGGAACTTTCAATTTGCAAATGTTTAAATTAAATTGATATTAAAATGTTTAACATTATTAAGGTGCTTTGAAGGAAATCTTGATGTTTCAAAATCAATGTAACCCCCAAACCCCCAAACCCTCTCTCTCGGAGCTGGGTGGCAGCAGAGCCAGCACCCCCGCGCACCACCACGGAGTGGTGGGCAGATGCGGCCTCAACGCTGCAACACCGCGCTCCCGGCTTGTAATGCCGTGGCCGTTGCTGCCTTCCGTAAGCTCCACCCTCCCGTCCACTGCTTCTTTCCATCGCCACCTCTCTTCTCCACCCCCTGCCACCGTCAATCCTCCCCCTTCCTTCCTTCATGTGAGGTGCAAAACGGTTGCCGTGCCTTCTGCACGGGCGTGCGCTCCGCCTCAAAACCCCTCCTCCGCTGTGTTCGCAGGGTTCGACCTTGCGCAGGTAGAAGATCCTTTTTTTGGGGGGGTTTAGTGATATGATATAGTTATCTATGTTTAAATTGATCAATAGAGTTGGTTTTTTTTATTTTAACTTTTAGATATATAAGTTTGTTAATCCCTTTAAATTGATAGGATTGAAATTTTTGGATTTAGTTGGATTAATAGTTTAGATAATGTTTGGTTGTTTATTAATATTATAAGTTAGTTTTAATATGTGATTATAAGGTTGCTTTATTAATTTAAGTTTTTATTAAAGTTAAAATATTGTAAATTAAAGATATGTTTTATCTTTATTTAACTGTTAATTTATCGTAGATTTAATGATTAACTAAGTTTATTTGATTTTCAATAAACGAAACCTTTTGATGTATTATGATTGGCAAAATTAATAAGAAAGTTTTAAACATATTTAAATTTTATTTTTAGGCATGCAATAAGGTTATTTAGTTAGTCATTTTTTTTAAGGGCAAAATGTACATTTAATTTTTAATCGAATAATATAGTGTTAGCTTATAATGTTAGACATGGTAAATTTTAAATAAACTAAATCATATTATTTAGATTAACTTGTTTCAAATAGAATAGATTTATTTTATTGGAGGTTAAATTATTAGTTTATTGGATCCTTAATTCAGATGTTTTCGTTTAATCTATTATCGTCCTTGGGCCTCGTTTAGGGTCTTAATGGTCCCCTTAGACTTGTAGGATGACTTTCGATGCACAGTTGACTTTTGGTCAACTTTGGTAAAACTTGAGACAATTGTCTCGATTTATGTGCAAAAACCTTTTTCGATCATGATGTCTCCTTTCAATACTTGTTTTAAGCCAATTTAATGCATAGTTGACTTTTGGGTCAACTTAGTCAAACCTTGGACATCACCTCAATTTGCATGCATGTAAACTTACTTGTCTTATTATTAAACCTTGTAGAAACCTCATTGGACACATTTGGGCTTAGTTGACTTTTTGGTAAACTCTCGGTCAAACTTTGGTCAAACACCTTGATTTGCATGCCTAAGTATTCCCTATGATGTTGGTAACCTTTTTAGCTTGTTTGCACGTACTTCTATGCATAGTTGACTTTTGGTCAACTCTAGTTGACTTTTAGTCAACCGTCTCAATTTGCATGCCGAACGGAGCTAGTAGCCTAGGGAACCCTTGTAGCCTTGTTTAGAGCTGGTTGATGAAGTTTGGCTTTCGGTCAAACTTGGTCAATACTTCTATGGTTGACCTTGGGGTGTTGCTAGACACTTCAATGTTGCCAGTAATTGGTTTTCTCTCTGCACTATTTTGTGTGCACACAGAGACTTGTGCCAGTTAGGGTTCACTTCCTAGTTGCGTAAGTATGTTTAGAATATATGGTTAGTAGGTTTTTTAAAAAAATTTGTAGTTGTGTTTTTCTCTACTTTTGGGCATGACATTTTGGTATCAGAGCACAGTTTAGTTAACCTTGGGAATGTAAACCGCTTCATAGTTGCTAAACTTTTGTCTTGTTATGTGTGTAGGATGCCTCCACTCACCTGATTAGCTCATGGGCGTGGACGTCGACATAGGCGTGTCTCTTTATCCCAGAAAGAGGTACAACCAGAGGTAGAGGTTCGAGAGGAGAACCAGGCTCCACCTCCTGAACTACCTCCCAATGCGAATGTAGAGTTACTTCAGGCATTTCAGAACCTTGTAGGACTCATTCTTGATCGTATGCCTCCAGTTGTACCCTAGGATGTACAACAGGGTATGGAAGGACGTGGGTCCTCAGCTAGGGAACGTAGTAGGAGTCCTAGATTTGTAGAGGTTTAGGTTGAGCCAAAGGTTGGTTCCATTTGGGGACAAGAGCCTCCACCCAAAGATGAGGTTCACATATTTGAGAGACCACCGCTTGATGTAGGTGATTGGATTAGAGAGTTGCTTCGACTTAACCCTCCACCTTTTGCAGGATCTATTGAGGGTACAAAGGCCGAATCTTGGCTTATAAGCCTTGGAAGGTGATTTGGATTGCACCCTTATGGGAGTAATCTTAAGGCACGTATGGCAGTTCATCTACTGAGAGGGACAACCTCCACATGGTGGAGACAAGAAGAGTTCAAGGGCCACATTGTTATGGACACACTCACTTGGGAAACCTTCTTAGAAAGGTTTAGGGCCAGATATTTGTCAGAGAAGTTCCAACAGCGTCATATAGATGAATTTCATGATCTAGAACAACGAGGACTTATAGTGGCTCAATATGAGAGCAAATTCCTCGAGCTCCTCCCTTATGTAGAGTACATGAAGGATGAAAAACTTTAGGTTAATCGCTTTATCAAGGGATTGAACCACACCTTATATGGCATGGTACACATGACACCACTAGGAGACTTGCACTACACTGTTGAGAGAGCAGTCATAGCTGAGGAGATTAATAGAGGATCTCATAACTGTAACTCCTCACACCAGTCTTCTGGATATCAGAAAAACCCTTGGAAGGGTAATCACAGGAATAATTCAGGGAATTCCAAATCCCCACAGCCTCAGCAACAACAATAGTCCCAATAAAGTCAGGCACCAAAGCCACCATAGGGATAGCAGGGCTTAAAGCCGAAGCAGTGGAACCCTCAGGGTTCCAAGAAGGGATAGAAATCACATGCCCCTTATACACCCCCAACACAGTCACAATAGCCCTATAAGGGGGGTTATAGTGGGTCTACTCAGACAATGTGTATTGAGCCTTCACTACCTCATCATGATGTCATATTTCCTGATTTTACATGAACAATATACCATGTTGGATGACATCTGAGGCATCATTGCTTCATTCTTCACTATTTGCAGTTATCTCACCTTTGACTTATTGTAATGCAGATTTTGACTTCTATCTTTTAAACCCCATGCTACATTATTATTGAATCCATGATGACACTGTGGTAATTCTTGAATTAAATTAGGATGTAGATTTTGTGTACTTACTGAGATTTGATGTAGGTGACTCATCATTGCACCTCTTGCTCATGTTCTTTCCTATATGCTTGATCATGACTGCATCATTGGGATACCATGACCCTAGGACATGATGCGTTATTGTTGTGGATGCCTCAACAACATCAAATGGAACAACAACATTTTATGTTGCTACTACATTATATGGGTGATGTAGGCCACAATAATGACTCATTTGATGTTCATTTTCTCCATTCACTTGACCATGATCTTGCACCACTATGAATTATGCACGTTCACTTTATGTTTTCCATGATACATGATTGTGTTTTGAAAGAGTAACCTTAAAAGGAAGCCACTTAATTGTTGTTGCTCCATGCTCATTCTGGTTTCTCTCTTCCATGTTGATCTTATTTTGTTTGACTGTGATCCCATGCTTTTTGTACTTGAAACTGGCTTGTGCCTATCATGATGTGAAGCTCATAGGTGTCCTCTCTTTGAAAATTAGATTTATTGTAGAGATTCTATATACCATTCTTCCTTCATGGATTTTGAATGTTCCATGGTCATTGTTTCTTCACCGAGTACTTCCCTCTTCCTAGATCATTGGTCCTCCTTGGGGCTACAAGAATAATCATAAACTCTATGGAAATAGAGCTTCTGATTACCCTTACAGTTTTAATGTAGGGTACTAGGACACCCTGGCACTTGATCATGGGTTCTTTTTTCATGTGATGTGGGTTTTGTCAAGGAGCTTTGAGGGCCTCCTTAAAGTTCCCACATTACAGGGAAACATCATTCATTACATTTCAATAGATTATTAGTACTATTATTCAGACAACAATGGTACTTTGAGGATGGCCTTCTAGGAAGGGCCATCCTCTCATTACTTCTATTATCCAAGTGAGAGTAAACAACAATGTCACAACTTTTTCTATACCTGCACATGGAATAAACAAGTTAGTGAAAACATGGTATCTCCTTCCTCTTATAGCATCTTTTTGAGTGCACATCTCTTGTAGCATGGTTTCTTTCTAGAAGTGTATGGCTTGAATATGCACATGCATAACTATAAATTAGGATATGTAATAGGATGTCATGTATTCCTTAGATCCCTTGGATCTAACCCCATTTCTTTCTTTCTTGCAGGTTCTGGACCAGGTAGGAGCACACTGGATTCACACCAGGGTCAACATTTCATCATCTCTGTAGGAAATATTTGGTACCATGTTTCTTATGTTAATTTAATTAGGTATGTCTATATTCATCCATATCTTTCTAGGAGTTGGCTATGCTCATGACCTGTGTGAGCCCAGATGATTCAATTTTATTCCTTTCTCTATACAATACACACAAGCTTTTATGTTCAAACAGTTATGATTCATCATATATACATGTAATTCTTCAGATGTAGATCTTTCTTTTCTTTTACATGTACTTTCAATTTATAGCCAAATGAAATGAACACAAATCTAAACAAGATTACTTAATAATGAAAACTAGGGTACTGTAGTCACTCATCTAGAAAATAGGTTACCAATTGAATGAACATGAAAACATGGTAATATTTCTGGTGACCTTAGCTAAGTGCTTGCCTGATACATACCATTTGACCAGTTTCCTTTTACATCCATTGGGCATAGAGTCTTCTAGGTCTCAAAATTGAACCTGGCTCCAAACAAAACAACTCCTTCTCTTCCACAAAAAACCTAAGTGCCTGAGACATAGTGGTATTGCTTTGAGGGACTCATCATGTGAATATTGATGGTTTGTATCAATGGACACTCTACTCATTACTACCAATCATTGATGCTTTCTTGATGGGGTTTGCAGAATGACATCAATGTGTCTCTGGATTATTACTAAACAACAAAAAGGAGGAAACCAAATTGAAACTGAGACACACTCGTGCTAAATCACTTAGGGAAAAAACTAAAAACTTCTACCCTACCCTATCCCAACCAGTATTATAAAACTGGTTAAATAAATCCATTGACTAGACTATTGAAATAACTGACCATCCTCCTCATAGTGTTATACCTTGCACATTTGATGCCAAAAAAGAGGATATGGAACACAAAAACATGTTGAACCACTTATCATATCAACCCTTCAAATTGGTAGTCCATAGTACTAACCTTAAACAGATCATAGGTGTTGTCTTTCTAGGGAGGTTGATAAGATTGAACAAGCTCCTGGTCATCAAGCAATAGATCTCTGCCATCATCCTTCATTGAATCTTTAAGCATAGATGTTTCATTTGACCCTATCTAGGAAAGGTATCTAATAGGACATCCTCTTGAGAGTATGAACCCATGCCTTTGTATGATGGTTGTCCCTTCTTCCTCAGTATGCACCCTATTAATGACCTCAACATGCCTATCAATGAGACTTGCTCCAAAAGTCTGCCGCTCCATGATGGCCTACCATACCAATTCTTCTTTTGTGGTTAGAGGATCATCTTCCTCTTCTATTGGAATGAATAGTAGCTCATCAAAGCTATCAAATTGCATTAGATATTTAAAAATGATTTTTTCTCCCTCATGGTCTAGGGGACATGATTCTTGAGAGTCATTTTGTTGTGAAGAGCCCTCCACCGCCTTATTGTAGGTAGGTTTTGATTCTAAAAAAGGGACAACATCAATCTCTTGAAAAAAAAATCTTCCCCAAGAATATGCATGTTATTATCTGTTTCAAGAGGATGAGGAGTATCAACAAGTGTTGAACATAAAACATCAATTATGGAGTCAAAATCTTCTTGATGTTATATGTTGTCAACAATCATATCATCTTCATCTTTACTAACATAATTGGGGAGCTCAACCAATAAATCTTGTATTGTCTCATCTTGCTCAATATAAGAAGGAATTTATTTAAATAGAATAGCAAGGACATCACCTTCTTCACTTGTTTCTTTACCCTTATATTGCTGCTCTAATTCATCATCACGCTGTAACAAATCTAGTTGTTCTTCATGGACATTATGCAAAGGTGCACCTAAAAGACAAGGTTCCTCTTCTTCCTGCTAATCCAAAATTCTTTGAGGAGGAATGACCTCTTCAAGGATTGACCCGTAGGGATTTATCAGCTAGAGGATGGGTTCATTATTTCTTTGGAAGGAAAACCCTTCATGTGTCTCCTCTATAGGAATAAAATGGAGTGACTGGAATTATGGGGTGGGATCATGAAGAGGCTCTATGAATGGGAAAGACCTAGACCCTTGCTAACTAGGATTCTGAACTAAAGGATAAATCCTAAAGCTTCAAATTTCAATAGAAGTGCTAGGGGACTTACCAAGAAAGAAACTTGGAAATTGAGCCTTGTGAGTCTCCTGTTTGGTCTGCAAAGATTCTAAGTCTTCCTCTTATGTAGGGAACTATACTTCTAGGCATGTATTCCCTTGGAACTTTGGACACACGGGAGTAGCCTCACCCTTAGACACACAAGGCATCTCCTCATGGATCTATTTTTTAAAAATATTGGGCATTTTGAAACTTGGATACAAGGTCCAAGAAGGCCGCTAGGGCTGTACTGGACTGTCATTTCCCTTTTTTGAGTCTGGTGAACTCACTTGTACTGGGGCAGAAACAACTTCTTGAACTCTTTGCCTCGGTGCTTGGGCTAACAAGTTCTCAATCAATTGATATTTTTATACAATCTATCTAGAAATTATCTCTTGCTTATGATCATGAAATTCATCATTTGCTACTAACTCTTTTCGGAGATCCTCCTCATTTTTTGCAGCTATCAGATAGATGATCCTTATTAATTCTATATGCTCTTCAAGTGTTTCTTTATAGACCTTTTCTTGTGTCAATATCTGCTGGTTCTTTTCTTCAAGTGTTTGTTCGTGGGTTGTCCACTTGTCTTCTAGTTGCCTTGTGAACTCTTCTTTCTAGGCCACCATCTCCACATATTGTTTCATTAAAGACCTCATTTCCTCACGAAAATTTGTCAACCAATCATGGGAGCTCATATCTGAAGTGGTTTTGGGCTGATTCTGAGGATTGTAATGGTGACCTTCATAGGATGGTTCATAGGCATGCTACTAGGATGCTTGGTGTAGGGTGGGAGGGTATGGTGGTTCATATGCATGCTGATAATTTGCTATTGGTGGGATATTTTGACTATATGTAGTTGTTTGGCTAGGTTGATATGACAAAAATGAAGGCACATGGGCAGCTTTCTCATGGTATGGGGGGTGATAGGGAAAATATGCATTAGAAATTGACATGTTGATTCATCAAATGAGATTGTAAAAATGGATATTTTATGAAACTTACGAGCACTTGGACTGCTTAAACCAATATATCTTTTCTCAGAGTCACCATGGTATTTGGAAAACTACCTCCAAAGGTTGATTTCACTGAGGATCACAAAAAAACCTTAGTGAATGATGGAAAACATCACTTGTCCCACCAAGCGTACCAAAAATTGTTGTCACTAAGGATTGCACCAGTGGAGGCTAAGTATGAAACCTAGCAATCTTGTGAAATATGAGACTACTTTTAGGTTATGGGTGACCTATAATAACTTAGACCTCTGGATTAGGGGCCGAATTCCCCTTGAATCACCTTAAAACTTACACTAACTTTTGGAGGAAAAAGGAAGAGAGTGCATGAGTTGAAATAACTGAAAGGGAGGAAAAGAGCTCCACAACCTAAACTATTTGTAAATGTACACAAATTAAACCTTCAAACAATAAAGTGTGTTTTCTGAACCATTGAATAAGTAAAAATATCAAGTAAAGGATCAAACTAGTCACAATAACTTGACATAACACTCACTAAACCACTTAGAAACCAAAGATAAAAGAAGGACCAATGTTCTACATTCAACAAAATGAGCTAAGAAGACAATCTACTTCTCCAAAGCTACAAACATTCAGATCTTAGAGTGAGATAGAATGGAAGAACTACCTCAATCACCAAAGTGAGAGGTATAAATAGGTGAATCTCAAAATCTGCAAATACAAGAGTTTTGGGGAATCATTGCCCAACTCCACCAAATCCGGGATTGGTGTGAAGGGAATTCTCTGAAAAGACTGACAAAACTAGGTGGGTCCATAGATGTTTCTCAAATCTAGGCAACAGTAATACTAGAATCATAGGGGTAGGTGAGAAGATAGGCTTTTTTAGAGAATAAAGCCATCCCCTATCAAATCCGAACTATCCCCCAATCATGCTTAATGAATGATACTTGACAAAATGACTTATAATATCATTTGTCTAATATCATAACAATAATATAAGAAATGATTTTACATTTATGGCCCTTCATTAATAAAGATACCTAAAACATCTCCCAACATCAACTACAAAACTTAGGACCTATGGGACATATATTTTCATCTTTAATTTTTTCCCTTTGTAAAAATGGTTTTATAGTTTTCATCAATGAAAAACCATTTCCCATTATCCCCTTATAAAAACATCCCACCATATGTTGAGGAATGGTTTCCATAACCTACCCCACCTATAAACATGGGTAAGTTTTTTAAGTTTTAAACATGCCCATCTTAACATAATATTTTAAATCTATGTTGAACTCAGTCTTCTTGCTTTTATTGTCACTTGCATCGATCCCTAACTACACTCTTCTTTGGAAAGATGACATGGCTTGGAGATGTTTCCATTTGCATCGAGCCTTCTATGGGGAATTCTCTGGAGTTTGAAGCCAATATGCGGTAGGAGGTAGTTGATGATTCCCATTGCATTTCTTTGTTGCTTTAATATTTTGTTTTTATCTTCTTTGAAACTGCATGCCTTTGTATCTTTTCTTGATCATTGGGAGCCATGCTTGGGCATCATTATCTATTTTTATATTGATGATATATTACTGTAACCTAATTGCCCAAGGCCACGGCTTGTGACTATCTCTTCCTCCCGTGTTACAACATTGCTTGGCTTCATTTGGTTATTGACACAACAATATAATGCTCATTGTTATATTTTACTTGTTTGGATCTTTGAGGACCCATGTTTAATACTAGGGCACCATTTTTGAATTCTTGCATTCTTATTTACTATTTAATTTGATTTCATGGAATGGTAATCCATGTTGTTGTGTCTATACATGTTGCTCATTGCTTTGAGCCCATGTTGAGCTTTAGGGCATCCATATATCTATTGCTTTTTGATTTGATGCAACAACATAGTATGATATTATTTACTATTATTTTCATGCTTACTGTTTTAAATGGCTTCAAATCTTGTGAGCTATTGCTAGGGTATCACCATCTCTATTGCTTTTGGCTTTAATGTTGAGCATAGCATGATATTATTTTGATGTTTCTTCACTGTTCTGAAAACCATGAATGCCCGTGCTTGGGTTAGGGAACCATCATTTCTATTTGTTCTCTTTACACAGTGGATATATCATTGTAGATGATTGGTTGCATGAGATTACATGTGTTAAATTCTGAACTTTAATTTTCTATCAAAGCAATATCAATGTTGATTGATCTATGAGGCCTCGAGCTCATGCTAGATATCACTATTGTTTGTCCATTGATTTGTATCTTTTGGAGCCCATGGGCTTGCATCATTGTTGGTCCTTCTTGGTTTGGACACATGTAACCATGCCATTACATGGAGATAGCACTTTGTAATTTTGATGCTTCATTTAATATTGTTGTTTCTATTTGGCTTCACAGTTAGTATCCATATTGGGACTGTATTTAATTTCACCATTTCCTCTATTGCATGGAGCTAACGCATTGTTTCATCACTTGATGATTTCCTCTTGTTGGCTCTGTGGTATTTATGCTTTTGCATGGGGACTTTGATTGTTAACTAATGCTCCATTTGTTGTTGCTATTGCATGTCATTTTATCATGATGTCCGTTGTGTTACTGCTTCAAGACAATGTGTATTGAGCCTTCATTGCCTCATCATGATGTCATATTTCCTAAATTTGCATGAACAATAGACCATTTTGGATGATATCTGAGGCATCATTACTTCATTCTTCACTATTTGCAGTTATCTCACCTTTGACTTATTGTAATGCAGATTTTGACTTCTATCTTTTAAACCCCATGCTGTATTATTACTGAATCCATTATGACACTTTGGTAATGCTTAAATTAAATTAGGATGCAGATTTTGTGTACTTACTAAGATTTGATGTAGATGACTCATCATTTCACCTCTCGCTCATGTTCTTTCCTGTATGCTTGATCATGACTTCATCATTGGGATACCATGACCCTAGGACATGATGAGTTATTGTTGTGGATGCCTCATTTGGAAATGATGCCACAAAATCATCAAATGGAAGAGCAACATTTAATGTTGTTATTACATTGTTTGGGTGATGCAGGCCACAATAATGACTCATTTGATGTTCATTTTCTCCATTCACTTGACCATGCTCTTACACCACTATGACTTATGCATGTTCACTTGATGTTTTCCATGATACATGATTGTATTTTGAAAGAGTAACCTTAAAAGTCAGCCACTTACTTGATGTTTCTCCATGCTCATTCTGGTCGCTCTCTTTAATGTTGATCTTCTTTTGTTTTATTGTGCTCCCATCCTTTTTTACTTGAAACAAGCTTGTGTCTATCATGATGTGAAGCTCATAGGTGTCCTCTCTTTACAAATTAGATATATTTTAGAGCTCCTCTGTACCATTCTGCCTTCATGGATTCTAAATGTTCCATGGTTACTACTGCTTCATCGACTGCTTCCCTCTTCCTAGATAAGTGCTACTCATTGGGGCTGGAGGGATAATCAGAAACTCTGTGGAAATAGAGCTTTTGATTACCCTTACAGTTTCAATGTAGGGTACTAGGAGAGCCTGACACTTGATCATGGGTTCTTTTTTCATGTGATGTGGGTTTTTTCAAGGAGATTTTTAGGGCCTCTTGAAAGTGTCCACATTATAGGGTAACATCATTCATTAAATTTCAACACCTTATTACTGCTATTGTTTAGAAAATAGTAGTACTTTGAGGATGGCCTTCTAGGAAGGGCCATCCTCTTAGTACTTCTATTATCTGAGTGAGGGTAAACAATAGTGTCACAAATTTTTCTATACCTGCACATGGAACAAATAAGTTAGTGAAAACATGGTAGCTCCTTCCTCTTGTAGCATCTTTATAAGTGCACATGTCTTGTAGCATGGTTTCCTTCTAGAAGTGTATGGATTTACTATGCACATGCATAACTGTAAATGAGGATATGTAATAGGATGTCATGCATTTCTTAGATCCCTTGGATCTAACCCCATTTCTTTCTTTCTTGTAGGTTCTGGATCAAGAAGGAGCACACTGGATTCACACTTGGGTCAACATTCCATCATCTCTTCAGGAAATGTCTAGTACCCTATTATTTATGTTCATTTACTTATGTATGTCGGTATTCATCCATATCTTTCTAGGAGTTGGCTATGCTCACGACATGTGTGAGCCCAGATGATTCAATTTCATTCCTTTCTTTATATAGTACATACAATATTTTAAATTCAGACAACTATGACTCAACATATATACATCTAATTCTTTAGATGTAGATCTTTCTTTTCTTTTACATATACTTTCAATTTATAGCCAAATGAAATGAACACAAATATAAACAAGATCACTTAATAATGCAAACTAGGGTATTGTAGTCACTCATCTAGAAAATAGGTTAGCAATTGAATGAACATGAAAATATTGTAACACTATATAACACTATGCAACATGTGATAAAAAAAATCTCTACAACTTTGTAACTATATAACACTAGCAAACAACAAAATAACTTGTCTTCATCTATGACACCATAACTTGATCAAATCATCATGTCAAAAAATCAAACTTGACATGAATAATGTATACAACCTCTTCATTATCCCATGAGGTACAAAAATCCTCATCTTAAGTAACCTTCTTCCACCATTCATCTGAACAATCTGTGTTACTGGTAAAACTGCATATCTATCAACCAACTTTCACAACAGATATCAAAACCATCTGATCTTCACACTATACATCCACACAACATTTTAGAAATCACAAACATCACAAAAGACATGTTGACATCAATTAAAACACATACAACTTGCCAAAAATCTCCCCCTTTGGTATTGATGAAAACATGTGATGGGAAAACAATGAAGCATAATAATGTAATAAAGAACCAGCAGTATCCATAATACATCATTATCTTTCAGAATCTCTCCAACTGCTCTCTATTTCATCACCTATTCTCTACTTCATCACCTATTCTCTATCACTTCTCCCCCTAAAAACTTTATTTTCTTGGTTCCAATATAATTACACACTCTTATCTCCATCAATTTCTCCCCCTTTAATGTACACCACTCTTCTTGAAAAACTCTCTTTCTTATGTGCAAGTATATATGAACTTTCTCCTCTCTTTTGGTCTGATCTTCTTCTTATCTTCATTTCTACAAACTTTGATCTAATGCTCTCTTTTGATCTAGTCTTTATTTTTTTTTCACATCTTCTTCTCTCTCCCTTTGATATCAATGACAAAGGTGTGTCATCTACTCTTATACAACTTGCTTTGTCATATCAATGTTTTCTTCCTTTTCCTTCTCTTCTTCTGCTATCTTGACAAGATATTCTTTCCTTCTTTTACACATCTTTGATCCACTAAACACATCCAACTTCTGATCAAACATCAAGGACTCAACTCTTTGATCCCTTTAATTCCTTAAAGTTCTCTTTTCAAACACTCAACTTCAAATTAAACAAATTTTCTTAACATGCTTACTACTCCCCCTGAGTAGAAGCCTCCATACATGAATCCAGTTGTAAGATTTCTCTTTGAAGCATACTAAACTGATGTGGTCCTCTACATCTTAGTTCTGATTAGGATAGGTAATGACCCCCAACTTTCCTACAATATTAGGTCCTTTGCTAACAACATCCTTAATTTTATTTCTCTTTTACTTTATTTTACGCTTATGTCTCTTCCTTATCCTTTCCTTTGTCCTCTTTCTGTAAGTCCCTATCTTTTTCTTGCATAATTGTGTTCATCTCCACTAGATCAAACTCATCCTTTTCTATGTCTTTGCAGTGCTCAATAATTTTTATAGATACATTGCATCTAAGGCATATGACAATCTTTTTCTTACTATCATCATTTCTCATCATAGCACGTGAACATCTACCTATTTTCTTTATGATACTATCATTTATCCTTCTCACACCATTGAATCTATCTGAGTTGTGGTTATTCCTCTTACCTATATGAAGTGAATCTTGTCTCTAGAATATGAGGCTCTATGTCCATACTTGCCACAATCAAAACAACTACCATTGAAATTATGAGGTTTAGCTCGTCTTGCCACAATTTTCTTATTCTTATTCATCTTTCTAACCTTTCACTTCTTCTTCTTCTTGTTTTCCTTGTCTTTCTTCTTCTTACCCTTATCCTTTATCTTGTCTTTGTCCTTATGTTCTTTAACTTTGTCCTTCTTCTTTTCTTTGTTCTTCTCTCCCTTGGCATTGGGTATGTCTTGACGTAACTTGGATCATTCTCCTTTCACATAACTAACACCATTATTTTCTTTCAATTAATGCCTCAAGCTTAGCTTCTCTAAGAATTAGCTTTTCCACATGGTTATTTATGGTTTCAATCTCTTCCTTGACATACCTTGACCAATCATTATCAAGTTGAAAAAATTTTAATATTAGGAAAATATGATCCTTTTCTATCTTACTTCTAGTATGAACTCCTTTTTTCCTATCACCGATGATTTTTCCTTCATTTTGATTCAATATTATACACCTTGGTACCATTTATTTTATCATAGGCCTTTGTTCTTCTTTGTCTCTAGTATCCTCATCACCTATGGCCACTGGTACATTAGGATCTTAGGTTTGAATCAAATAATATTTTCTCTGGTTATCATTATTGATTTGTTTTCCAACATCAAGCTTATTGGATCTGGTCATATTATCAATACTTTTTTCACCTTAACATTTGTGCTTTCTATCAACTTCTTCAGCCTTTTATTATAACACTATGTTCTCTACTTTTGGTAGAGTATCCAAGGAATATACCTTCATCATTCTTTGCATCAAAGTTTCCTATGTATTCTTCTCTCTTTATGTAACAACTACCACCAAAAATTATGAAGTACTTAATAGTCACTATCCTTATTTCCAACCATCTTTTCTCTTTTCACATTAGTCACTATCCTTATTTCTTCAATAGCTGCAACCTTGTTGTCATAGGCAAGAGTCAAGGATCTTAGAACTCTTAAAATAATATCATCCTCATCAAGTGTTCCTCCAACACATCTGATAGAACACACTATCTCATTAACCTTCATCATGTAATAGGAGATATTCACATCCCCACTCATCTTCATGACCTCATACTTTCCTTTCAAGATCTATAAATTTTCCATCTTCACTCTTGTATCTCCTTCAGGAATAATCTCCAATTTCTCCCATATTTGATTAGTTGTCTCCAATTCCATGACATTAGTCATCTCCACATCATTCAACACACTTAGAAAGTCTTATTTTTCCCTAATGTTCACCTTGGCATTAGATCTTGTTAGGAGTTGTAGGGTTCTAAGGAGGGTTGTATGAATTCTTTGTAATTCCCTAGTAGTCTTCATCAATACATCTGAGATGTAAAATCATTTGGTTCTTCCACAATGCATAGTTGGTACCATCAAATCTAGGGTTGTCCTTGTATGTTTCCATCTTGGGATCTCCCTCAAGCTATTAGGATTCCTTCTAGGGACTAGGCTCTACTAAAAATTGTACGAAATAGGCAGAAAGCATCTGAGGGGGGGATGAATCAATTTCTACCAAAATACTTAAACAAGACCCTTAAAACATTCAAGCATAAAATCCTTAATCAAATAAACTATTATTACCTATTTGCAAGATGTAAAGCATGTAAACACAAATCAGAAAACATAAACACCACATAACACAAATATTTTTATTGTGGAAATGCAAACTAGGGTGAAAACTACAATGGGGATGATACCCAAAATAAGACTAATACCTTGTTATAAGTATATCTTATATTATAATATATGATGAATTCACATGCATTCAGGAACACTGCCTAGATTTCACTACTCAATTCACCTTGGGATCTAGCCCTTAGGAAGTCACATTGAATTACAATTACAATTCAAAAGTCTCACTAACTTACAAACACTTTTTTAAACACCAATTTGATAATTCATGAACTAGATAGTAGCATCCCACTATGCCTCGATCAGTTCCTTTTCAATACAATATAATCTCTTGCTAAAAATATTTTTGCCACACCAAAGACAAGCAATTTAGCCTTTAGTAGATTTGTAAAAATGCTTCACTAGCATACAGTTGCTTCCACAATCATAAAAACATTGGTGCATACACACGACATACCAATCAAACCTTAATTCACCATATTTATCAAGAACTAGGTTGACAAAAACCTAATCCTTAATCATCCATCTCTCAGTGCCAAAATCAACCATCAAGATCTCTATGTGCTTTCCAAACATCCCTTTGATCTATCATTATCATCTCAAGATCATGATCATGACCCTAAAATATTTTACCGATCTCTTATATACTGTTTTATAATCTTTCCTTGACATGTCAGCTAAGATCACAAAAAATAACTTAGGTTCATTGAAATTAGCCACCTTGATCAATGTAAACTTCCAACTCATCAGGAACATAATTCTAAATCATGCTAAGGCATCATTAATCTAAAAAAAATAATACATTGCATTCATCAGATCTACAAGCATTTTATGATAAACTTTCAAGAACACTATCATCCTCCACTTAAAATTCTTTACTACGAATTCCCCAAATGCCAGATATCCAAACATTATAGATTATTTGTTGTATGATCTCAAATGCAAGGTACCAGAAGTGGAGATTTGTCTGATGATATAAAGGTATGCAACTCTTTTTGAAACAGTTTTGGTTAGAACATAGGGATATCCTTCAAATCCATAAAATCTTATTTGTGTATGATCTTGTAAGATGAAGGATATGGACGAATAGGGTTTGGAATAATGCATATGAAAGAGACCCTAAACCCATATTATATATACATTTAAATTCTAAGGGGATGAAATGTAAATCTAGAAATGATAATATGGAAATGAAGAAATAAAAGTACTTACCTCCAAAAAAGAACCTGCTGAAAACCCTGTTAAATAGTCTCAGAAACTACTAATTTTTGCTATCTTCAACTGAAACTACGAGATCTAAAAAACCCAAAAATATTTTTCCTTTCTGAGCAAGGTTGACCTTGACCTCAAGACTAAGGTACAATCTTACCCCCCATTGAAGGTTGACATTGACCCAACTGATCTGACATAAATTCTGTTCGCAGATCTTGAAAGTTCGCCGAAAAGGGTATCTAAATTTGAACTGCAATTCTCTGTCTTGTACTTGTACCTACAAGAAAAATGGTTTTGTTGTTTGGATGAGGGGTTTTCCTTAGTCAAACCCCAGTTTGGAATCAACCTTAATAATGAAATTGAAATAGAGAATGCTAGCAAGTAGTAGAAGTAGATCTAACAACGAAGCTATTATATTCAATAGATATGCAATTGTATTTGAAATGTAAACAAATATATTGATATGAAAGCTTGGAATCAACAATATAAATCAAAACCATAAATGTAAATAAAAAACCTCCATGATTGTATGCTTGGAATCCACCTTGAATGGAGAATGAATGGATCTTGAAGATGAACAAAGGATCTTGAAGGAAGATCGCACCACCATGATGGATAGATCTAGGGTTTGAATGATGAATCTTGAATACTTGAACCAAATCCCTTCAAAGGCTTGAATGCTTGAATCCTTGATCTTCAATGGAAAACTTGAATGCTTGAATGATTGAATGATACTTGATAATGGATGGTTGATGATGGATGCTTGATGATGCTTCACACCTCACTTACTTATGATCTCCTTGAGAAAATCTTGAGCACTTGATCTCAAAACTTGATGGATAAAATGAGAGGAGGCTTCCTTTTATAGTGATCTAGGGCACAAATTTCTAGAGAGGCTGACATGGGAGAATTAAATCCCAATTAACCTTAACCCCTAGAAATGGACCTAGATTAAATGCAATTTAAGAGTTTACTGTTTTGAAATCTGAAACTGTCAACCCGAAAGAGGAAAATAAAACCTCCTGAAGCCCGACATCCTAAAACCTCTAAAAGTTGAAAATTGGACCCAGGGTTGAGGTCGACTCTGCCCTAGGTCAGGGTCGAGATCAACCTTCACCCTGAGGTCACAGATCTCAAATTCTTAGGACCAGGTGCCAGAAAAAGGCTGGAAATGGGTGGAGAGAGAAGCAGAATAGGGGGAAAAGTCCATATCCATGCAAAGACCTATTCAAGGCACTTGACACGACCCAAAACTACTTACTCGAAGGGATAAATGTTCTTAACATGGAAGTGCTTCCATTTTAAGATGATACAGATCTTTAAAACAATATTAGTCCCACCATTTGTGATCCACATTACTTTGTTCCTCAAAATCTTTAGGTCTAGCAAATCTCTTTATTTTGGGTGACAGTAAATAATCATGTGGGTGATCCTGAAATTTACATAATGGTTTCAAAAAGTACTCCTCAAAACTTAAATATGGGCAGCAAGAAAACCTTTGATCCCAAATGGATAACCATAGTTGCACAAGTTTATGGAAACCCATCTAGTCATATTCCTTTATTGACAATTTTTTTCTCCATATCCCCCTTTCCTAACCAATATAGAAAAACATATGCATGAGAAGTGAATAATGTTTGAAATAAATTTTTCTAGGGTCACCCTTTATTTGTTCAAGACTATAGTTTATCTAATCCGCAAGGTACAAGGCATAATGAAAGGCACAAGGATCCTTTGATTTCACATCTATAGCTAGAACCATAGTTTCTATATCTATTAATGGAGTTGAATTTATTCCAATGACCTATCCTATTGTGAAGTATTTATACTTAACATAAGGATGGAATAGGTTTACCTCATATAGAGGCTTGTCCTTATCTTCAAACACACAGAGAGCCCTTTATTTTCTTTTTCTGTGAATTGGAAACCTCCATCATTAATATGCACTCTCAAGGGTAAAATACTCCTTAAGTTTACATATGTCAATATGACCTTCACAATCATATTCTAAGTCAAACACTCACTTAACACACTCCTTTGTTATGGGTAGTAGGAGATTCCCCTCATAATCATACATTTTTCTTGTTTTGGGATCATATTTTTGACAAGGGCTTGCATAAGTTCTACATTCACAAATACATTTAGAACCACTAGCTTCCCCAAATTTGATTTCCAAGGATTACTAATCGGTTCAGCTTCATCCTTTCTCTTGTAATGAAACATAAATAAATCATGTCCCATTTCTACTCTCTATAAATCACTAAGGTCTTTAAATTTATCTTCTAACACTTGTTCCCCGGGCTTAAGTTGTTTTTATCTTTGTCTAGAGGTAGGGAATTGGTCTAACAAGTCTTGGTTTAATGGCCTTCCCTCCCTTTAATATCATTTTGGATTTACTTCCTCACCACCATCTGGTTTGGGAGGGTCTTTTTTCTTCTTTGTCCTAATTTTTTTAGAAGATGAAGCTTCCATGACAAATAATGAAATACAACTAGAAGGAAATCAAAGACCTACTCATTTTCACTAGTTTGAGGTGTGGTGGTTCTACAAATCCCTAGAAAATCCCTTCTCGAATAGCACTGAATTCTAGTTCCAATATTCATAGAAATTGAATTCATTTTCCTACAATCTGGTACAACAACATTCATAAATACCCATATTTTAAAACCTCTATGTCAATGTGACCTCCATCATCATCATGATTCATGGAACAAAATATTTTTACTAGTTTCGATAAAACATTCGTTGGCTTCCTTGACATTTTATCCTTCAATGAGAGTGATTGATGATTTCCTTTGAAAATATCTTTTTTGATGTAGTATTTTCTATCAAATCGTCCTTCCAATTCTTCATCAATGTTTATGTTCCATTGATAAATAATTTTCGTGGAACAAGAACACATTACATCGATATCTTTCTATCGATAAAAATCCATCCTTCGTTGAGCACATAAGTGTTGGAGATTTGCCAGTAGGCTAGTACAGACTGTATGTTTGTCATTGATGACAACATATGGAAAGTAGCATGCATGGAAGTATTATGCAGTAAGATTTTAGTATATGTAGCATGGACATGATATCAACATGATATCATGGGCACATAGGTTAACTGTTAGCATAGATAGTTATATAGCATCTTGTGTTAGCAGTGTTCTTGATAGAATAATAGGTAGTGTTCTGTGTATGGTTGTCCGTACAGTTATCATGGAGCCTTGCACACTTGGATATATATTGAAGACATGTTAGTGATGTTTTAGTCATGGAAGCATAGTCTGATATTTAGTAGAAGTGAAGTTATGCAGTCGCTATTCGCTAGTAGTAGTTTCCTGTGTTTATTTAGAAGAGCCGATAGAGATTTTATTGGTTCTGGAGTTGCACCTATCTTTGGGGTATGCACCCTTGGAGTTAAGCTTAGTGAAGAGTTATTGATGTTCAGTTAAGAGCACATGAAGTAATTCAGCTTGAGGAGAAAGATAAAGTTGTTTTGGTAGAGCCGACAGTGTGTAGCATGTGTCTACAATTATCTTATTGGACAGGTCCCAGAATGTGTTGTGTGCATAGTAGAGCCGACATAATGTTTATTGGAGTTTGTTATGGTTTCTCTAATATGATTTCAAGGTGGTTCTAATAGGCCGACTTGATTATATCATTTAGAGGAAAGATATTTATAAGCAGTCATTTGTGATTTCTTGAGTGTGGTTCATGGTTGATTAAGTAGAGTAGAGCAAAGTGTGCCAAGTGTTGAGCCATCAAAAGAAGGTCTATGTGACCAAGTAAAGTATTTTTTCTATACATTGGAATTGATCCGGATAGTAGGTCTAAGCGCAGTGCACCAAGATCTAGATATAGTGTGTATCTATTATTCAAAAGGTTGTAGCCTTCACTCCTTTGAGCAGTGAGCTCTCGGATAGTGCATCCTCTCCCCTAACAGGGACAATTGTAAAAGACTCCTAATAGGGTCTGACCCTTGACCAGGTCTACTGTACTAAACATATTGTAAAGCAACTCCTAACAGGGTTAAGGATCTTCTAAAAAGGATCATTATACACTAGTGTAGAATATTAGTGGGTGTCAATTCCCACCAGGGTTTTTACCTATTTGGGTTTCCCCGTAACCAG
Organism: Chamaecyparis obtusa; assembly: GCA_027943335.1. Classification (NCBI taxonomy): domain Eukaryota; kingdom Viridiplantae; phylum Streptophyta; class Pinopsida; order Cupressales; family Cupressaceae; genus Chamaecyparis; species Chamaecyparis obtusa. The sequence continues at coordinate 737,467 of BSBK01003159.1, forward strand.
AATATTGTGTTGTGTTCAAGTGTTCTTTCATTATGTTTATGATTTATGTTTAAGTATACTTAATTGGATAAAGAATTGAAACTTGTAGATAACTGATTCACCCCCCCCTCTCAGTTATCTCTTGGGACTATTCCTAACAATTGGTATTAGAGCCAAGTGCCTTAGAGAGAAAGTTTAACAGCTTGAGGTTGATCAGATGGCTTAATTTAGGAAAGAAAGTCCTAAGTTTGATGGAGAGAATTATCTTGATTGGAATAACAAGATGGTGACCCATTTGCAGTGCATTGCTTTTGAAGTTTTTGATGTAACTATCAAAGATGCCAAGATTCCTACCTTAGAAGACCTTGCAAAGGATGATGCTACTGATAGGAAAAAAGAATTGTTTCATCAGAATGCTATAGCTAAAGAAGCTCTTATCAACGCCCTATTTGATGGTGAGTTTTTAGAAATAAAAAAGGTAAATACATCCCACAAAATATGGAAGCACCTAGAAGACATATTTGAAGGAGACAACCAAGAAAAGGATGTGCACAGAAAGACATGGAATAAAAGATACAATGCATTAGAGATACTGCCTAAAGAAAATATCACAGCTTACAATCAAAGGATAAATGAAGCAGTTGCTAGAATAGAAAACAATGGTGGAGAGATCTCAGAGGAGGACATTATGGACAAGTTAATGACTACTCTCACTCCAGAATATGAAAGCAAGATTAAAATCCTTAATGAGACCATGAAACTTACATCAAATTTTAAGAGAGAGACCTTGATCAACAAAATCTCAGCTTTTGAGATTTCAAGATTGAAGACAGAACCAAAGAGTGAGACAACCTTCAAAGAAACAGTTCATGGTAAGAAATCTACAAACACTTCTGGTAATTTTGATGATGATGATGAAGAGAAAACAGTAGATGATTTCATTACTATGATTTCCAAAAGAGAAAAGAAAGGAAAAGGAAAATATGAAGGTCAATTACCATTTAAGTTCTTTTCATGTAATAAGATCGATCACTTCGCATCTAAGTGTCCTACTAGAGCTAGAAAGTTCAAAAAGGATTACTAGCCTAAGTACTCTAAGGAATGCTACTATGCTAGAGATGGAGTTTCAGATGATGAATTAGGTGAAGAAGAAATTGGATTCATTTCTATTGTAGACAAAATGAATAATAAGATTCATTTCTATCAAGGTATCTCTAAGATTCATTTCTATCAAGAGCTAGCATTGATTTCACAAGCTGTCATAAGGATAGATTGGATTATAGATAGTGGTTGTTCACATCACATGACAGGTGATAAAGGAAGGTTTGTCATCTAGAAAAATACAATGGTGTTATGGTCAGATTTGGAGACAACACTCCTAAACCAATAGTTGGTAGAGGAGCCATAACCTTGGATGGAAAGAATAGTACTGATGATGTTCTCTATGTAGATGGTTTGAAACATAACCTTCTTAGAGTTGGATAGTTACTTGGAAAAGGCTATTAGTTGGAGTTTAAAGATGACAAATGCATCATTAACAAAAAGGATGGTGTTATGATTGCATCAGGCTCAAAGACAAGAGGTAATGTTTTCCAACTCAATTCAGAAGCAAGTTGTTTTGTTGCTAAAGTTGATGACAGTTGGTTATGGCATAAAAGACTATGTCATATCAATTGTGATAACATAGTGAAGATAAGCAATGTAAAGGAAGTAAGAGATCTATCTAGCATAGAAAATCTAGTTGATACTATATGCAAGGAATGTGTGATGGGAAAGCATGTGAGAAATTCATTCAGGAGCAAGCAAAATTCAGCAGAGAACAAGTTGGATCTGATTCATACAGACCTATGTGGTCCAAATCAAACAAGATCATACTATGGTGAAAGGTATTTCATTTTGTTTGTTGATGATTATACTAGGATGATGTGGGTTGCGTTCTTGAAATATAAGTCAGAATCATTTGAGAAGTTCAAAATATTCATAGCTAAGGTTGAGAATGAATCTGAACTAAAGATAAAATGTTTGAGATCGGATAGAGGAGGAGAATTCACCTTTGACAGATTCTATGAGTACTACAAAGAACATGGCATAAAGAGACAATTAAGTGCACCTAGAACCCCTCAGTAGAATGGAATTGTAGAGAGAAGGAATAGGATCATTCTTGATACAATGCACACCATTATGATTGAAGGAAAAGTTGCACACACCTATTGGAGAGATGCGGTCAATACAATAGTCTATACCATCAATAGAATTCAATTAAGGCCAGGTGTTGACAAAAAGCCATATGAGCTATGGTTTGGTAATGTTCCCATAGTAAAATACTTTAGAATCTTTGGAAGCAAGTGCTACATCAAGAGGGATGAAGCAGTAGGCAAGTTTGATGCAAGAAGTGATGAAGATATTTTTCTTGGTTACTCTACTAAAAGTAAAGCTTATAGATGTTTCCATTTAAGATTGAAAAAGATCATTGAAAGTGCTCATGTTAAGATTGATGAAAAGTTTAAGGTTCAAGAAAGATATCATGATTACTCACCCATGATTGAAGAAGAACCCAGACCCTCCACTAGTGAGATAGTTATTGAGGAAATGTTTGACAATATTGATGTGTTATTTAATGACCCTAAGACAAGTGAAGAAGGTACTCCAAAGGCTGATGAGTCAACATCACCTAAAGTTCCAAAGTTTACATCTAGAAATCATTCCAAGAAAGACATCATTGGAGATCAGAGTGGCAAAGTCTTGACAAGATCACAAGCAAAGAACTCAGCTAGCAGTGAAGCGGTATGTTTTCTATCTCAGATTGAACCTTTAAGTGTTGAAGATGCATGTAATGATTCAGATTGGCATGATGCTATGAAAGAAGAACTTGATCAGATCATTAAGAATGACACTTGGGAACTAGTCCCAAGACCTAGTGATAAGAATGTGATTGGAACAAAGTGGATATTCAGAAACAAGTTGAATGAAGATGGTATAGTAGTAAGAAATAAAGCAAGGTTAGTATGTAAGGGATATGTGCAAAGAGAAGGCATTGATTATTCAGACACATTTGCACCTGTGAGCAAATTGGAAGCTATTAAGTTATTTCTAGCTTATGCTACAATCAAAAACTTCAAAGTTTATCAGATGGATGTCAAGTCAACATTCCTGAATGGAGATTTGAAAGAAGAAGTATACATTGAGCAGCCAGAAGGATTCACCTTATCAGATAAATCTGATATGGTATGCAGATTGAAGAAAACCCTCTATGGACTTAAGCAAGTCCCTAGAGCATGGTATGAGAGACTAGATGGATATCTAACAAATATTGGATTGAAGAAAGGAGCAGCAGATTGTAATCTATTCATTAGAGAGACATCTGAAGGTCTACTACTTGTAGCTATATTTTTTGATGACATTATCTTTTGAGGTAATGACAAACTAAGTGCAGAATTTGCCAAAGAAATGCAGAATGAGTTTGAGATGAGTATGATTGGTCCTATCAAATACTTTTTGGGACTAAATGTGCAGCAGATAGAAAAAGGAATTTTCATCAATCAATCCAAGTATGTGAAAGAGATATTGAAGAAATTCAAAATGGATTATTGCAAGCTAGTAGGAACCCCTATGATCATTGGATGCAAGCTTACAAAAGAAGATGACTCACTAGTAGTAGATATAACATTGTATAAGTCTATGATTGGTAAAATCATATATCTTACTCAGACTAGACCTAATATTTCCAATGCAGTTGGCATAGTTGGAAGATTTGCAACATAACCTAAGCAAAGTCACCTCATGGCAGTAAAGAGAATATTCAGATACTTGTAGGGCACTATAGATTATGTTCTATGGTATCCTAATTTAGAAAATGTTGAGCTTCATGTGTACACTGATGTAGATTGGGTAGGATGTGTTGATGATAGAAAGAGTACATTAGGTGGAGTAGTGTTTCTTGGTGATAGACTCGTCACTTGGACAAGCAAGAAACAAAATTGTATTTCTCAGTCAACAACATAAGCGGAGTATGTTGCAGCAGCCTTGAATTGTTCTACAATTGTTTGGATCAAGTAGATGATAATGGATTTTGGAATTCAGATTGATTATCCTATTGTTATTCACTGTGATAACACTATCACTATCAATATGTCAAAGAACCCTATGATGCATGCAAAGACAAAGCACATTGAGATCAGATATCACTTCCTAAGAGAGAAAGTGACAGAGAAAGAAGTCAAGTTGGACTATGTGAGTACTAAAGATCAATTGGCAGATATATTCACAAAGCCCTTTCCTAAGGATACTTCTGAGTATCTCAGGGAGAATTTGGGAGTAATTCCCTTCCCTGATTCTGCTTAGAAGAAAGAAGGAAAGGCATCAATCCTTAGGGATTGATGGAAGGTTGACTACTCTACCTCAGGAGTAGTACCAGTGCTTAAAATGAATGATGCACTTTGCCATTGATGTCAAAGGGGGAGTAATATATAGAATCATGAAAAAAAGAAGTAAAAAGGAGGAGTATTATACTAAGGAGGAGCAATATTCAGTTATGAAAATAGTACAGTTGAGGAAATGGAGAATATTGGAAAATATTGCAGCAGATTGAGGATTCATCTTTGGGGGAGTTTTGAACAGGAAATGGAGAATGTTATAAAAGAAATGTTCATTTGGGTTGGTGGTGGTTTTTCATTCCACATGTTGCCATCAATGCCAAAGGGGGAGATGGTTGGAGATTTGCCAGCAAGCCAGTACAGACTGTATGTTTGTCATTGATGACAACATATGGAAAGTAGCATGCGTGGATGTCTTACGCAGTAAGATTTTAGTATATGTAGCATGGACATGATATCAGCATTATATCATGGGCACAGAGGTTAACGATTAGTACAGACAGTTATATAGCAGCTTGTGCCAACAGTGTTCTTGATAGAGTAACAGGAAGTGTTCTGTGTATGGTTGTTCGTACAGTTATCATGGAGCCTTGCGCACTTGGATATATGTTGAAGACATGTTATTGATGTTTCAGTCATGGACGCATAGTCTGATATTCAATAGAAGTGAAGTTATGCAGTCGCTATTCGCTAGTAGTAGTTTCCTGTGTTTATTCAAAAGAGAAGACAAAGATTTTATTGGTTCTGGAGTTGCACCTATCTTTGGGGTATGCGCCCTTGGAGTTAAGCTTAGAGAAGAGTTATTGATGTTCGGTTAAGATTGCATGAAGTAATTTAGCTTGAGGAGAAAGATACAATTGTTTTGGTAGAACCGACAGTGTGTAGCGTGCGTCTATAATTATCTTATTGGACAGGTCCCAAAATGTGTTGTGTGCATAGTAGAGCCGACAGAATGTTTATTGGAGTTTTTTATGGTTTCTCTAATATGATTTCAAGGTGGTTCTAATAGGCTGACTTGATTATATCATTTAGAGGAAATATATTTATAAGCAGTTATTTGTGATTGCTTGAGTGTGGTTCATGGTTGATTAAGTAGAGTAGAGCAGAGTGTGCGAATTTTTGAGCCATCAGAAGAAGGTCTATGTGACCAACTAAAGTATTTGTGCTATACATTGGAACTGATCCAGATAACAGGTCTAAGCGCAGTCACCAAGATCTAGATATAGTGTGTATCTGTTATTCAGAAGGTTGTAGCCTTCGCTCCTTTGAGCAGTGAGCTCTTGGACAGTGTGTCCTCTCCCCTAATAGGGACAATTGTAAAAGACTCCTAACAGGGTCTGAACCTTGACCAGGTCTACTATACTAAACATATTGTAAAGCAACTCCTAACAGGGTTAAGGATCTTCTAACAAGGATCATTATACACTAGTGCAGAATATTAGTGGGTGTCAATTCCCACTTGGGTTTTTACCTATTTGGGTTTCCCCGTAACAAAAATATTGTGTTGTGTTCAAGTGTTATTTCATTGTGTTTATGCTTTATGTTTAAGTATACTTAATTGGATAAAGAATTGAAACTTGTAGATAACTAACTCACCCCCCCCTCTCAGTTATCTCTTGGGACTATTCCTAACAATAAGATTCTTGATCAATATTCCTTTATACTCGAATAGTATATTTTTGATGGAGTAATAAGATTTCTTCTTCAACATAAATCCTTTCAATGAGATTCCCATTTCCTACAAACACCTTTTATCTTGTTAGACAACATTTATTTCTTTGAAAAGTCTTTCGGAAGGATTCTCTGAGTCTTTATCGATATAATTTTATTTCGATGAAAATAACTCTTTTGAACAAGTCTTTTGACCCTTATTAGTAACATATTTCCTCATCAATGCCCTTCTCTTTTCGGTAAAAACTGATAGTTGTCTTGTCAAAATGGTATTTGACTATTCAAAAAATTATGTTGTGCCTTCCTCAATGTTCATCTTGTATTTGTCATGTTTTTGGTGAAACACATATTTTCAATGCAATTAACTCATTTTTATTCTTTTTCATCTGCCTCTTTGATGCATTTATTCCATCTATAAGTAATTTTGATGGAGAGATAGTGGCCTACATTGATATTTGTCTATCAATAAGAATTCCTCTTCACCCAACTCATAATATTCTTTATCGATAGCCTTGCATGCTCAAAGAGTTTTATCAATTGGGCAATAAGATAATCTCTTCTATATCGATATCATCGTTGATACCATTTTCATTGACATAATTTTTATTAACATCTTTTCGGTGGAACCTAATGTTCACTACATCGAAATGGGATTTTGATGTAACAATGTCTTTTAAGCACTATCCAAATCTTTTCTCGATGTCTACTTCTTTATCGGCAAAACTTCTTTTGAGAAAATCCCACTTCTTTCCTATTGATCATAAAGCAGCTACACTAAAGTCTTTTTGATGAGATTCCCATTTTCGAACAAACATTCTAATCTTGGATCAATACTTGAGTTTCATAAAAAATATTTTTTTTGATAGAACGCATACAAAATTCATCGACCGAGGGATTTCAAGTGAGTTATAAATCAATGTGACATACTTCATGCTCCATTGATAATCTACTTTTTGGTGACACTCTCACTTTCGATGAAATCCTCTTTTATTTTCCTTATGATACTATCATTTATCCTTCTCACACCATTGAATCTATCTGAGTCATGGTTATTTCTCTTACCTATAGGAAATGATTCTTGCTTCTATAGTCGGAGGCTCTATGTCTATACTTGGCACAATTAAAACAACTACCACTGAAATTATGAGCTTTAGGCCATTTTGCCACAAATTTCTTATTCTTGTTCCTCTTTCTATCCTTTCTCTTCTTCTTCTTCTTTTCCTTGTCTTTAATCTTCTCACCCTTATCCTTTAGATTTTATTTGTCCTTCTATTCTTTAGCTTTGTTCTTCTTCTTTGCTTTGTTCTTCTCTCCGTTGGCTTTGGGTATGTCTTGACCTAACTTGGAGCATTCTCCTTTCACATAACTGACACCATTATTTTCTCTTTCAAGTAATGCCTCAATTTTAGCTTCTCTAAGCATTAGCTTTTCCACATGGTTATTTATGGTTGCAATCTCTTCCTTGACGGACCTTGACCATTCATTATCAACTTGAACAACTTCTAATATTAGGTAAATATGATTCTTTTCTATCTTACTTCTAGTTTGAACTCCTTTGTTCTTATCACCAATGATTTTTCCTTCATTTTGATTCAATATTTTATACCTTGGTACCATTTGTTTTATCACAGGCCTTTGTTCTTATTTGTCTCTATTATATTCATCACTTATGGTCATTGGTACATTAGGAGCTTGGATTTGAATCAAATGATTTAGTCTGTGGTTATCATTATTGATTTATTTTCCAACATCAATCTTATTAGATTTGGTCATATTCTCAAGACTGTATTCACCTTAACATTCGATGAATGAGTTACCTAAGGATCCAGAGGAAAAAGAGGCTCTCACAAAGACTGACACTTACTACCATCCAGAGGGCATTAATAAAATTTGGAGATTCACATTGCAAGCAATTATCTACTACACCATGCCGGATTTGAGATTCTCTAGAATTCACACTTACCACTTCATCCTTCTCAATCACTTTAGACATGGTAAGATGGTTTCCATTCAATTTTACCTCTATTTGTCCATAAATGAAAATATCAATGGGTACGAGAAAAAATATATTGCTAACCCTACCTTTCATGAGGGGTTGTTGTTGCTTATTTATGAGTATTTTAAGTCGCAAATGGTGGGTAAAACCTTTTAAAGAGAAGGGGGCCAAGGAGGATGAGTCGAGGTCTAATTATGAGCCCTATGATACTAAGGATAGTACTAGGTTGCACTCTAAAGACCAGGAGGATGAAGATATTAAGAAAGGGGCTTTCGGCTCTCCTTCTAAGAAAAGAAAATGTAATTTGCAGAATATCAAGAAGGATCTCAAGGGTCCTTCCCCTAAGAAATAGGTTAAAATTGCTATATCTTTTGATAAAGATTACAATGAGGAAGAGGAGGACATGGACATTGAGGAGGAGGTTTTGAGAGAGAAGAGGAAGAGGAAAAATGAGAAAAAAGTCCCTAAGAGCTCGAAGAGGATGAAAATGAACAAGAGCAGGGAGACGAGCTTGGACCCAATTTTTGCAGACTCCAAAGAGGAAGGAAATACAAAAGGTAAGTGAAAGGCCATGATTTATCCCTCTATCCCTCATGAGACCACTCCTAAAGGTTTTTTGGATTCTGGGAAGAAGAAGAAAATAGAGGGTGATATGGCCACTCAAGACACCCCCCTATGCTTTAAACGGACCCTCACTAGGATACCGAAGGTAAGAATACATTGTGGAAGTATTTTAATTGTCCTACTACCAAGATGGGTATTACCAAAGAGATGATTAATCCCATGGTACCTGATGGGGATGGTGGAAAAATTGAGACCATTGAACTTATAGACCCCTCGATGGTTGTCCTTAGTGATTCCACCAAGGAGTTTGATTTCAATCTTCTTAACAATGTGAGGAACAGTCTGCTTAATAATTATAGATCCATTAAATGGCTTTTCTTTTAGATTGGTGATTTAAAAACTAGGATGGGAGAGATGGAAAAGAAAAAAGGTGAGAACCCTGACAAGGAAAGGTATACCTCTAAACCCTTCCTCAATCTGGTTGATTTTTACAAGCTGGAGGCCAGGATGCTTGAAATGGAGAATAGAATGTCTGGCATTGAAAGCACCCTTAAAGGCATTGTTGATCAAGGTTTTCATATCCTCAAAGCCTCCAATGAGCACATAAAGATTCTTATTGCTAAGATGGAGGCTAGTTGATGCAGTGGAGGTCGGGATAATCCCAAGATAGATAGTCCAAGTCTACACCAGCAACAACAACACATCAGACCATAACAATATAATGCTCAAATAGAATTTCATTCAACATGCCTGACTGTAAGGCCTTCCAGGTTAGGGCCAAATACAATCAACTAGAACAATAATTCTGCAATTTCCTAGCTAGTCCAGCTCTGTAGCACATCAACAACTGGTGGAAACACTAAGGCAGATTTGAACTTGAGCTCGCAAGCGACCAAGCAATATCCTTGTCTCCAAGCATGCAAACCACTAGCTCTGCTATTACAAATATCAAACAAACAATCTGATCTTCAAGATCTCACAGGATCCATTTCTTATCCTTCTTGACCTACTTCCACTTACTGACTCCTAAAAAACTACCCAAACATTCCTTAAATACATTTCTTCAGCCACAAGTCATTTGGAAGAAACAATTAACTCCTAAGCCAAGTCAGCTTCTAAAATAAACAAATATTAAATGCAACATTAGTCGACTCTCAAATAGCCTTAAACAAACAATTAATTCTCCATGTCAACCTCTAGATCCACATAGCAGAATACAACACAAGCTACCAACATTAAATACACTGAGTTGGCCAACTAAATCTCCAAGAACTCTAGTTAGTAAGCCAGAACTACCAAGCGCTAGTAAAACAACCGAGCCAGCTAAGCATTACCAAGAAAGCACGTCGACCGAGCACCACAAGCATCACCGAGCAAAGGTTCTACTGAGTGCCAGAGTTTACCGAGTTCCCTTCAGTGACTGAGTCCCTTTAATGACCGAGATCCTCGGTCAAAGTTGCAACCGAGTAACACAGAACCATTTTAACACACCACCATGTAGATTTGCGAACTACCCTAGGATGCCCCTTCATCACTAGTCCCTGGGACAAAGCTGTGGTGCAGATCAGTGATGAGTCAGATGTTACCCTGGAGTTGGGGCCAGGGATGAGAACCAAGTCAAGCATGAGGAAAAGGGTTTCTATGACCTCCCCATATGATCTGATCCAAATCAAGGAAGCTGCTGACAAAATGGATCAACTAGAGGCGTAGGTTGCTAACCTGCTTAAGAACATGTCTTAAGTTGTTTCTCTTGGTTTTTTTCTTTTTTTCTTTTGGTGCTGGTCCTTTTTCCTATTCTTTTATGGTTGTCTTTTATCTGTTGGCCTTGATGTTGGCCTTATTTTTTTGTGTGTCTGCTCTTTTTTGCTTGGAGCTTTAATGTAATAGCTTAAGCTTTGTTAAGGGTTTCAGGCACCCTTCAAAACCTATTTTACGTAATCAAATTTTTTTTCTTCTTTCTATCAACTTCTTCAACCTTTTATTATAATACTATATGCTCTACTTTTGGTAGAGTATCCAAGGAATATACCTTCATCACTCATTGCATCAAAATTTCCTATGTCTTCTTCTCTCTTTGTGTAACACCTACTACCAAAATTTTTGAAGTACTTAACAATAGGCATATGACCACACCAAAATTCATAGGGTGTCTTACCAGTTCCATCTTTGATCTACACTCAGTTAAGAGTGTATACTATAGTGCTTGTAGCTTCTCTCCAAAAGATTTGTAGAACATTCCTCTCCAGCATCATGGTCCTAGCAGTCTTCAAAATTGATCCATTATTTTTCCCCGCTACACCATTATGTTGTGGATTCCTACGAGAAGACAACTATCTCTTGATTCCATTCATCTCACAAAATGTGTTAAACTCATTTGATGTAAACTTTCCACCTCTATTTGATCTCAACTTATTCAATTTTAGACTAGTCTCATTCTCCACCATTGACTTGAAGGATTTAAACTTACCAAAAGCTTCTGACTTTTCCTTCAAGAAGGTCACCCATATCATCTTTGAATAATCATTAACCAGTAGCATGAAATATATGTCTCCTTGCAAGATTCTAATTTTGGTAGGGCCACACTTGAATCAGTATGGACAAGATCAAGCAAATACATCTAAATTTTCTTTCTTAGAGTGGAAAGCGGTTCTTTTTTCCTTACCCAATTGGCATTCCTTGCAAAAAAAATTAGCAAGATTATTCATCTTAGGAAAATCTCTAACAAAAAAAGTATAACTTATGGTAACAATATTATCAAAGTTCCCATGACACAACCTTTTATGCCACAACTAGCTTTCATCTATCTGAGCAATCAAACAAGTCTTTTAACCACTATTCAAAAGAAATACATTGCATTCATCAGATCTACTAGCATTTTATTATAAAATTTCAAGAACACTATCGTCCTCCACTTAAAATTCTTTACTACAAATTCCCCAAATGTCAGACATCCAGGCATTATAGATAGTTTGTTGTATGATCTCAAATGCAAGGTACTAGAAGTGGAGATTCATCTGATGATTTTAAGGTATGCAACTCTATTTGAAATGGTTTTGGTTAGAACATAGGGACATCCTTCAAATCCATAAACTCTTATTTGTGTATGATCTTTAAAACAATATCAGTCCCACCATTTGTGATCCACATCACTTTATTCCTCAAAATCTTTAGGTCTGGCAAACCTTTTTTATTTTGGGTGACATTAAATAATAATGTGGGTGATCCAAAAATTTACATAATGGTTTCACAAAGTACTCCTCAAAAAATAAATATTGGTAGTAAGCAAACCTTTGATCCCAAATGGATAACCATAGTTGCACAAGTTTATGGAAACCCATCTAGTCATATTCCTTTATCGACAAGTTTTCTCCCCATATCCCCCTTTCCTAACCAATATAGAAAAACATGTGCATGAGAAGTGAATAATGTTTGACATACATTTTTCTAGGGTCACCCTTTATTTGTTCAAGATTGAGGTTTATCTGATACACAAGGTACAAGGAATAATCAAAGGCACGAGGATCCTTTGATTGCACATCTATAACTAGAACCATAGCTTCTATATCCATCAATGAGGGAACATTTATTCCAAGGACCTATCATGTTGTGAAGTATGTATACTTAACATAAGGATGAAATAGGTTTACGTCATACAGAGGCTTGTCCTTATATTCAAACACATAGAGAGCCCTTTCTTTTCTTTTCCTATGAATTGGAAACCTCCATCATTTATATGCACTCTCAAGGGTTAAATACTCCTTATTAAGTTTACATATGTCAATATGACCTTCACAATCCTATTCTAAGTCAAAAACTCACTTAATGTACTCCTTTGTCATGGGTAGCAGTGGATTCCCCTCATAATCATACACTATTCTTGTTTTAGGATCATATTTTTCGACAAGGGCTTGCAAAAGTTATACATTCACAAATACATTTAGAACCACCAGTTTCCCCAAATTTAATTTCCAAGTATTACTAATAGGTTTGGCTCCATCCTTTCTCTTGTAATGAAACATACTACTCTCCATACATCACTGAGGTATTTAAATTTATCTTCTAAGCTTGGGGAATATCTTCTAACCCTTCTTCCCCAAGCTTGAGTTGTTTTGATCTTTGTCCAAAGGTAGGGAATTGGTCTAATAAGTCCTGGTTTAATGGCCTTCCCTCTCTTTTATATCATTTTGGATTTACTTCCTCACCACCATCTGGTTTGGGAGGATCTTTGTTCTTCTTCGTCCTAAATTTTTTAGAAGATGAAGCTTCCATGACATTAATGCAATACAACCAGAAGGAAATCAAAGACCTACTCATTTTCACTAGTTTGAAGTGTGGTGGTTCTGCAAATCTGTAGAAAATCCCTTCTCGACTAGCACTGAATTCTGCTTCCAATCTACGTTCATAAATACCCATATTTTCGAACCTCTATGTCGATGTGACCTCCATCATCATCGTGATTCGTGGCAAACAGGATTTTTACCGGTTTCGATGAAACATTCGTTGGCTTCCTTGACATTTTATCCTTCAGTGAGAGTGATTGATTGATAAAGAATTTCAGTGGAACAAGAACGCATTATATCGATATCTTTCTATCGATAAAAACCCTTCCTTCGTTGAGAACATAAGATGCTTGATCGATATTCCTTCATACTCGAATAGTATAATAAGATTTCTTCCTCAACATAAATCCTTTTGATGGGATTCCCATTTTCTACAAACACCTTTTATTAGACAACATTTATTTCTTTGAGAAGTCTTTCGGAAGGATTCTCAGAGTCTCTTTCAATATAATTTTATTTCGATGAAGATTCCCATTTTCAAACAAACATTATAATCTTGGATCGATACTTGAGTTTCATCAAAAATATTGTTTTCAATAGAACGCTTATAAACTTTCATCGACTAAGGGCTTTCGTTCAAGTGAGTTATAATTAATGAATGAATGATTTTAATGACATATTTCATGTTCTATCGATAATTTACTTTTCGGTGAGATTTTCATTTTTGATGAAAACCTCTTTTATTTTAGTGATAGCTAAACTCTTTTGATAAACATTGGGTTGACAAGAGATGATCTTATTCTATCGAAATACCAATGATAATGCCTTTTTATCTTATCCGTTAGAAATGACCTTGTTTGAATTTGAATTCTGGCACCAAAACCTATAATACTCTACCAAATAAAATATCATGTACTCTAAAGGGAAAAATATGCTGGTTTGCAAGGTATCTATGGTAAGGAGAGATTCACATTTTATCTCTGGGTGGGTATTGATGTCTTTCAAGAAAATTTTCGTAGCTTCTATCTATGCAATGGCTAAATACAAAGCTTGGTGATGACTAATAATTTACCATGAGAGCTACACAAGAATACTTGATCTGCTATTTTAATTGTGAAATTTTATCAAAATTTAATGTTCCAACAAGTCCTAACAAAAAAGAAGTTTTGGACATCATTTTCTATTTTGGGATCTAATTCCTTTCAAGATAGATGTGAGTTCAATTTAGGTCTCATCTAAGTTGAGTCATATCAAAACACCCATCAACATTATGGGTAAAAATTCAAATGATGAGTAATTGAGAAGATATGATGACCTTCACGAAACATGAAAACAAAATTTTTATAACCTACAATATAATCTATAGCTCCAAAAATGTTTTTTTAACTATTACAAAAAATTCTAAAATTAGAAATCTAAAGTAGGCTATAAGTGTCAACCCTTAGATCGTATTCAAGATATCTAAATTTATTAACAATTTTCAATAATAGTGACAAAAGGTATTATTGAACAAGATGGAGAAATGAAAAAAAAAGACAGTAGAGTGGGTATTCATTCTATAATTTTATTATCATCCAAGTGGAGGCAAGGGATCCTCCATTTTGTCTAATCCTTTTCACAGGAAAAGAAATGGAGGCAAAATACAAACACATGCCAATAATATCCTCCTCAAATGTTAACTGATGATATTCCACTAATTGATTAAGGTATTCATTCTCTCTTGTCATATTTTCATTCTCCTAAGTTAGGCGACCTTTCTCTGTTAGAAGCACTTATACCTACAGCCTCACCTACAAAGTCACACATTCACACAAAATGATTCTACTACTTCAACATGATCCACACACTATTTTAATGAATTATGTATAAATTATTTGAAAAATCTATTAAAAAGGGTTGTAAAAACCTCACTTGATCATCTCCTTCAGGCCTCACACCATCACCAGCTATAATGTCCCCGCCGAGGAACACTCAAGGACAAAATACTCATTAAAATAGGTGGACTAATTTTTTATTTGTTTTACAACACATTATATCTCGTGTGATTTATCATCTAAAATAGAAACCAAGATAATCAAGATTAAATCTATTATCATTGATAAATTAACAAATAATTATTGTTGCATACCTTAGTTTCACTTTCCTATTTCTTTACCATGTCTTGATACCTGTATCTATACACGTGTCTTTAAAACTAGAATCACATCAAAAGATTCATCAACCATTATATACATGGACATTGATACAACTTATCTAGAAGAATTATTAACATCAAAAGACAAATCCTAAGGGGTTAGACCTAAGTCTCGAGGGCTCATCACTGATGACCTTGCCTACGTCATGCACAAAGACTTCCTAGTTTGACTCTTTAATCTTGAACCATATCGTATTGGTTCACCATAGTAAAAGAACAATATGCACCATGTATATATTATTACATGTTTTATAAAATACATATGTGGGTACACAACCCTTTCTTGGGTAAAATCCCTAGACAATCTACTATTGGCTACCACCCACTTAGGTGAAATAGAGATAAGAACCTAGGTAAAGTGATACTAGTATATAGACTTGTCATTAAAACAATAGCGGGTTACACTTTTTTGCCTGAGCGGACACTGAACTCTACATTTTGAGAAAAAAATTCAGATTCGAATGCATATTGCCATTGAACCGTTCAAAATTGGAGGATGAAGTAAATTAGAGTCTTTTAGGATTTTCTATCTATATTCTAAATATATATATTTTTATTTTATTTTTATTTTTTTGAATACTTTTTTCTTTCTCCCATGAAAACTAGTATGGTGCTGAAAACGTCATTTTCAAATAGTAACATTGTTTTCATAGAGCATAACTTTTTTTATAAAATAGATATGAATGTGATTCTTTTTAATTTAGTTTTATAATGTCCATACAAAGGGCATGCAATTGGTTTGATGACATTATCACTATTATTGCATATTTTATTAACGTTTGAAGTTGACTAAACCATAATTTTGACATACCTTTACTACATAGCTTATAACTTATTGTGTATTTATCGAATTTCAAATTTTCTTTTATAGAAAGTAGACTCGAATACCGAGGGAACTGTTATTTTTCAAATTTTTTTTTTCCCTTTTTTACTATTTTTCATTGAATGCCAAACTCAGAGGTTTATATTTGATAAAAAACCAACATTTGTTTAACGTCAAAAACCATACGCATAATAAATTCAAAAATAGTCAAATATATAATCATTAGAAAGCTAGTTTCAGGTACTTGTTATATCAAAAGGATGTCTTCTTATTCTTCCATTTGATCACTATGTTTGAGGCCCAAAGCCATGACATTTTTAGAATTTCTTCAAAACTTGCAACCATGGCCTAAACCAGGCACTTTCTATAGAAAGCACTTTTGATCGAAACTTTTGACTTTCGATCGAAAGTACTTTCTACTTTCGATAGAAAGTACTTTCCTGAAAAATGCAATTTTTAGTCATTACTAAACTACTTTCAATAGAAAATCAGTTAGTTTCAATCGAAAGTCAACTTTGACTTTTGATAGAAACCTATGTCGACCTTTTTGGTGTCATTTACAGTTAATAAGGATTAGGTATAAATAAATGTATAATTTTTTCATTTCATAAATCAGAAAGTTGTAAAATAATTCACATTTAGGAGAAGGAAGACATTTTGGCACGGAATAATTTTCTAAGTTGTGATGGGAAATAAAAAGAGAAGGCTAAACAAAAGTACATGACATTATTCAAAAGAGATTGAACAAAGACTATGTGAAGAGTCACGAAAAAGATATTATCGTCGGAAACAAGGTATCTCTTAGATGTTTCTCTCTAGATATTTTAAGTTGATGGTCAAGACTTGTCTTAATGTTCATGTAAATGTGATATTTAAATACCTAATTTTAGAGCTAATTAGACCTAATAAGACCAATTATTAGCAATTAGGACCTATTAAGACCAATTTAGAGGTCTAACTAGACCTATTAGGACCAAGTCTAGACCTAACTAGGACCTATTTTAGTCCTATCAATTAGATCTATTAGGACTTGTTAGTCTGACCATTTAATAGATGTATTAGGACCTATTGGGTCCAAATAGACCTTTAACTATACCTATTAGGACCAATTAGACAGGTAACTAGACCAATTAGGACCTATTAGACTTAACTAGACCTAACTATAGACCTATTAGGACTAATTAGGACTAATAGGACCTATTAGGACCCAATTAGAATCAATTAGAACCAATAAGCACCTAATTAGACTCAATTAGAACTAATTAGGACCTAATATGACCTATTAGAACCCAATTAGACCCAATTACAATAAATTAGCACCTAATTAGACTCAATTAGGACCAATTAGATCCAATTAGGACCAATTAAAACTAATTAGAGCCAATTAGAACCTAATAGGACATATTTGGACTAATTAGGACCTAATAGGACCTAATAGGACTAATTAGGACCTAATAGGACCTATTAGGATGAATTAGGACTAATTAGGACCTATTAGGACTAATTAGGACTAATAGGACCTATTAGTCCACCCAATTAGAGTCAATTAGAACCAATTAGCACCTAATTAGACTCAATTAGACTCAATTATGACCTAATATGACCTATTAGAACCTAATTAGACTCAATTACAATAAATTAACACCTAATTAGAACTAATTAGAACCAATTAGAACCTATTTAGACTCAATTAGGACTAATTAGACTCAATTAGAACTAATTAGAACCAATTAGAACCAATTAGGACTAATTAGGACCAATTAGGACCAATTAGGACCAATTAGACTCAATTAGAACTAATTAGAACCAATTAGAACCAATTAGAACCAATTAGGACTAATTAGAACCAATTAGGACTAATTAGAACCAATTAGGACCAATTAGAACTAATTAGGACCTAATTAGACTCAATTAGAGCCAATTAGGACCTAATTACACTCAATTAGAACCAATTAAATCCAATTAGGACCTATTAAATCAACAAACACTATCAACATCCGGACCTTGACTCTCCCCTCAACTAGTGACCCTTCAAAACTGGGTTATCATGCAATTAGTGAGTGATCCTTCATTCTCCCGGTCTGCCCTGCATCCAAACATATTCTAAATACACAATACAATGATAAAAAGTCTTTCACAATCCCCCTTCCCTCAAGGAACACTATCAACATCCCGACCTTGACTGTCCCCTCAACTACTAACCCTTCAAAATTGGGTTATCATGCAATCAGTGAGTGATCCTTCATTCTCTTGGTCTGCCCTACATCCAAACATATTGGAAATACACAATACAATGATAACAAGTCTTTCACAATCCCCCTTCCCTCAAGGAACACTATCAACATCTAGACCTTGACTGTCCCCTCAATCAATGACCCTTCAAAACCAGGTTATCATGCAATCAGTGAATGATCCTTCATTCTCTTGTTCTTCCCTGCATCCAAACATATTGGAAATACACAATACAATGATAACAAGTCTTTTTCAATCCCCCTTCCCTCAACGAACACTATCAACATCTGAACCTTGACTATCCCCTCAACTAGTGACCCTTCAAAACTGGGTTATCATGCAATCAGTGAGTGATCCTTCATTCTCCCAGTCTACCCTGCATCCAAACATATTGGAAATACACAATACAATGATAAAAAGTCTTTCACAATCCCCCTTCCTACACTATCAACATCCGGACCTTGACTGTCCCCTATGTGTGTGTGAGTTTGTGACCTGCAACACAACACTTCAATAGGATAATAACATCACCTGTTAGTGGAAAATAAAGATTTAATTGCAAAAACTAACAAGCAAAAACATCCTATTGCTCTCTAGTTAGTGTGAGTATGAAATAAGGGTTAGTTGCTCTCAGATTTGACCCTTAAAACAGTGACAATCTACACTAAAATGAGAGATTCAAAAGTGCATGTAAACAACTAAGAATGAAAGCATACACTCCTAATTCCTTCCATTATAACCCAAATTGAAGTGTTTTCTACTTAATAAAAGCTTGAAAGCATGGAAAACAACTATCAACCTAAGCATTAGCAATCAAATTCTCCAAAGCATGAGAGTTCATAATCATGGATTATGAAGCCTCAAATTCATGAGCAAGTATGTAGAAGCACTAAAATCTTAGAAGCAATTAGCAATGTGTGAAGAAGAAGAAAAGCCTTTTGAAAATTCTATTTTATAGGATTTGGAAGAGAATCGAAAGTTGAGATGCATGAGGAGTGGTTGAGATGCATCTTGGCTTGATCCTTGATCCATGTGCAAGCCTCCTAATCATAAAGTGTGTTTGTTGTGTTTGTTTGATTTAGGAGGTATTTATGCATTTTTTTTAATTAATAACTCTAGCCTTTGCATTTTATGGGATTTGATTAATTAAATAGGCCTAGAGT
Organism: Chamaecyparis obtusa; assembly: GCA_027943335.1. NCBI lineage: Eukaryota > Viridiplantae > Streptophyta > Pinopsida > Cupressales > Cupressaceae > Chamaecyparis > Chamaecyparis obtusa. The sequence continues at coordinate 756,742 of BSBK01003159.1, forward strand.
TAATAACCTTGATTTTTGCTTGGACCTTTAGTAATTAATGCTTGATTTAGGATTTGATGGGGTTTATTGAATTTTTGGGAATTCATGCTAATAATCAAAGATTGAATTAACACAATTAAGGTTATATGCCGAAATAAGATGCAAATAGGGCCTTAAGTTCTATTAGCCCAATTTTAGATGATTACATTTGCCCCTCTTTGAATTGCTTTGTGAACAACATAGGGTGTAGTACCCCGTCCGTAGTTTGCTTTTAGGATTCTTTATGTTTTAGTGTTTGACCGAATTCTTTTAGGTCACTTTTGATGTGATCGATTATTATGTTAATAAATGATGATTATGGATTTCTGTTCATTGAATGTGTATCATGTTATTGCCTAGATTAGATGTTGATATCATTCGATGTTATGTTTATGTTTTATGTTGATTATGGTACTAATCCCATACTAGCATGTGTATGGTTATCTTGTATTTACATCTGTTTGATATGTTTTTTTGGTAGAGGATGGAGGTGTAGTTACTCTCATAGTCGAGATCCACACGACCGACTGTACCCTATCATTGTTTGTTATATGTTATTGTATGTACATGCTTCATCTTGTGGTGACAAGTTCACAGGTACAGGACATCATCTTCCCTGAATTGGCAGGAATGAGCGTGCCCACAAACATTCATCTCAATGGTAAAGAGGGGAGATAATAGACAGACCCAAACCCTAACCTAAGCCAAATTGTCCTAGGATTGGACAAGTGTCGGTTTGACTTCCCTACCCGAATTCATTCGGTTGGCATGAATTCATGGATCTCTTCTCCTAAGTTTGTTTGATTTATTGTGTTTGATTTTTACTCTACATGATTCAGTTGATTTATGATTATGTGGGTGATTATTAATTTATTGATTATAGTTGAATTATGTTAATTTAGATTATTTTATGTGAATATCAATGTTAGGTGCATAGTTGAATTTAATGATTAATTATGTTCCTAGGATTTAATTGAGGGAATTAAATTAAAGTTAATTATTTTAGTATTGGAAATTAATATTGATTATGTCCTAAGTTTATTATGATGAAATTTAATTAAAATCAAATAATTGATTATTTGGATTTAATTGAGTATTTTATTGAGAATTGGATTTTATTATGTTTGTGAGTATTATTAAATGATTAAATAATTAATTGCATGAATTCATGATGCATTAAGTATTTAATTTATTTAATAATAGATTTTATTATTAACATGTGCTTATTGAGTTTGAAAATAATTTGTTTGAAAAAGTGACAACTTGTCTTTAGGAGACTAAGTTGAGTTGTGCACAATTATATTTATTTTTAATTTTAATTAGTAATTTCTCTCAACAAAAGTGGGAGAGTTTGATTAGGAGTTCTTTGTGTGAGTCATTTAGGGTTTTGCATGTTTAGTGGAGTTGAATCCCTAATAGGGGGATTTTGCATTCATTTTGATGGAATGAGGTTTTGGAGAACTTTGGAGAGAGCTATTGGAGATTTTTGAAGTTTGCTTTGTGTTCTTGAGCATTGGTGTGTGTGTTTGGATTTCTGGGTAAAGGTTGCTTGCATCTGGATTCGGGATTTGTATGCATTGTGATTTGGATCTGTAGGTGGAGCTTTTCTGTTGTTAGATCTGAGGGTTTCAGTATTCTACAGGCTTCCCTATTCAGTCTCTAGCTTTGGAATTGAGGTAGGGATTTGTGGAGTTTTCCTGTAAATTCATCAGTAGTTCTTTCTGTAAATTCTCTATGTTTGTTTCAGTTTGTAGATATAGATCTATTTTCTATATATGATTTCAATTTGGGGTTTAGAAAGCTCATAAGATTGCTATTTTAGATTTTTATGTAAACTTGGCACAGTAGGGTTATGCTGCCCGATTTTAGATTAAAAATTCATCCTAGAACTCTTTGAAAATGAAAAATCAATCTCTCTATAGTATAAATGAATTAAATTAATGGGTCATTGTTAGAAAATCAATTTAATTGAAAAATTACTATTCTGGAAAAATTATATACTTTCTATTAAAAATGACAGTTAAAAGAAAATATGCCACAGTAAATAAATTTGCTTATATGTGTTAGAAAACTACATTAATAAATTGTTGTGTTTGAAAACAAAAACATTGGTAGAAAAACAAATGAGGAAAAGACAAAATTTTCCCATGTGTGTTGAAAAGTTTCAAATTTCCATTTCTGGAAAATCTTTACCAGGCCTCTCATTTCCATTTTTGGAAACAGAGCCTTTTTAAAATCTGATGCATTAAAACAAAACTATCTTTTTGTCTTTTTTGGAAATTTGCATAAATATATAAAAAAAAATTAGTAATTCTTTTGAGAAAAGAAAGTTATAAAAAAAAATGTTTTAAAAAATATATATATATATAAATGTCATTTTTAATAAGGTGATTGCAATGTGGATTTGTTTTTAAAAAACATTAATTTAAAAAAAAATTAAAATGGCAAGTGGGAGGCGGGGACCACCTGTCCCCTACCCCCCTTCCCTCATGCCTCCTTCTTCCTACGACAGTAGTCTGCCGCACGACAGACTAGGCTGCCGCACGATAGTCTAGGACTGTCGCTGGTAGGCTAGCCTGCCGTGTAGGCAGGGTGGTGGGTGGCTGTGCCCCCCCCCCCCCCCCCCCCCACATTTTGTTTTAGTTTTTTATTTATTAATGTTAATAAATTTTATTTGCTATTTTTATTATTATTAATAAATTTTATATGTTATTTTTATTATGTTAATAAATTATTTTATATGTTATTTTTAATATGTTAATAAATTATTTTATGTTATATTTAATTTAGATTGATTTGGTTATTTATTTAATTTTGTTAATTAATTTAGTTTAATTAACTTGGGATTACGATTGGATAAATTTGATTAAATAATTATCAATGCATTATAGATCTATTATATAAGAGATTTAAGGGAGTTATAGGTTTTAAATTTGTTATTGGATTTGGATTATAGATCAGTTTTTTAAATTATAATTTCTTGATTCATTAATGTATATGTATATTAAGGAATAAATTGTACACAAGATTTTATATCTCTTTTATGGAATTTTGATTCTAGACATAAATCTATAATTGTTCTAATTGTCCTTTGTAGACATTTTGAGTTTTAGGTATATAACCAAATCTTAAGTAATAGGTTGATTTCATAGTCCTATTGGCAACATGGTTTAATAGTTGTTACATTTCTATTGAAATTGGGCATTTTCGTTATGTTGGATTCTAAGGTACTCTTTAGGAAATTTGTTTCACTTATGATGTTATTGGAATGATTATTTTCCAGAATTTCCTAGTAGACCTTATATTTGAATTCAATTGTGATAATTATGGAACGTATTTGATTATGATCTTTATTTCAGTTCAAATTAATGTGAATGTGTATTCTTCGTGTTCTCTTTTACATTTATGGGTTGTCAAGTTCTAGATGACCTAGGGGAATACAAAGGCTAGGGTTTGAGTTAGATGTTCATGTTATTAGTTATGTTTGGTGTGTGTGTACTCTATCTGATTATCACTCCTATTGACCATTGGGCTCAAGTTATATTGTATTCTATTTGTGGTATCTCTGTAACCATATCTAGTTCTTTTGTGTGAAAATGGATACGAGGTTACGTAATTGTATACCTAATTAGATCTAGGAGAGATCTGTGAGCCTAGGGTAGTTTACCTTGACATGTAATAGGAGGTGGCTTGCAATAAGCGTCGGGGCCCTCAAGTGGCTACCAAGATCACTTATTGTAAGTTTTCAATAATCAAGTGATAACTTAATATAATTAAGGGGAAATAAATGAACCTAATAAGATATGAGTCCTCACCCAGGTCTTAGTGCTAGTAGAGACTAAGATGGGTTGAGAAGATGACTAGCCCCCTTTTAAGGGATGAGTTGGCATAGTTGATGACTTTGTCAGTACGAGAGGTCATTAATGCCATGTATGGTCACTTGGGTGCCGGGATCTAGAGAGATTACCAGGACAAAACTCAAGGGTTAGACATACATGATGACACCTTCCTATGCATAGTCTGGTTATTCTACATGTGTCGGGTGCCTCTGGATTAGTGATTTGTACCTTTATCTTTATTAAGTTTATCTTGAGTTAGAGTTCTTTTAGGATCCTTCTGCTTAGGGTTTTATCCTTGTTTAGTATAGGTTATCCGATTGGGGTTTGTGGTTATCTCCTCAGCACAATGGGGTAGGCCTTTGTGGTTCTACATGGATGGGTGGTAGTGATTCTTTACCATTTGAGATTCGACATCCTGGTGCCGGTGCTTGATGGTGGTCCTGCAATTGGTTTCCTTATGATATTTCATTGATGCTTCTTTCTTATCTCATTATTTGCAATCCTGTATTAGTGTATCGCATGTGATACCTAATCTAGTCATTGTACTTTTATGTTAGTTTTATTACTACATACCCTACGACATGTGCAGTGGATGTCAGTATTTGGATATCATGGAAGTCCATGAGAATCATATTTATTGTTATCATGTAATTGTAATTTATAAGTTATGGAATCTTTTGTTGATGTTAGTTCTTTAGTTTTGTTTGTTCTTAATTAACTCTACGTCATGGAACCTTTGAGTTTTGTAATCTGTGATGGATGTTATTTCAATGTGAGTAAATGGTAATTGCTTCCGCACTGTTGTTTATCTTGTTTGTTAACTTTAGAAAAAATAAATTGTTCACCAAACTTAGTAGCATGTTTTAGGTTAAATTCTCTTGGGTTCCTTGGTGGGGCGTTACACAGGGATTCAAAGAAAATTTGATTCAAGACATGATTCAGGAGATTTATAGAGCAGCGAGAACTACTCTAAAGTGGAGAATTCTAAGCTTGATTGAATGAAATCCTACTTGGTTTAAAAAGCTACCAATTATGAACTTGATTGAACACAAATTGACATTACCAATTCTGAGCTTGATTGAACGAAGACCAATAAAAGATTCTCGAGCTTGATTGAATGAAATTTTGCTTGATTTGAAAACTATCAATTCTGAACTTGATTGGACAAGAATTGACAATACCGACTCTGAGCTTGATTGAACGAAGGTTGATATGAGATTTTTGAAAAGAATTTTCAGTTGAAAATAACAGTCTCAACTTGATTGAAGAGAACTGTTGTGCCCCTGGTGTGAAAGAATTTGATTCAAAGCACTAAATTTGGTATGATTATGCCCCCTCGGGATCGAAATTGGAACAAATTTGAATAAACTCATTAGTTTCAAGCATTTAGAAAGATTTGTTGTGATTGAATTGATTTGGGATCAAGCCTAGATCAAGTTGGAAATAATTTTCAAGCCTTTTAGATCGATTTAAAGTGCCCCAAAAGAACTGTTTGACCAAGTTTGACCAAGAATTTGAGAGAGTTGACCAAGTTTGACTTGTGTTGAAATGATATCCCAGCATATGAATCTGATGTTGTACTGAGAGAACTACTTTCTACTCACTTTTGCCCCTGTTTGACTGTAATTTGACCCTTTTGAGTTTTCCCTTTTGAATGTTGACTTTACTTTGTAACTCTATTTTTACTGTGCCTGGGTGATATAGATCATCTATTTTGATTTCAGTCTCGATAATAAGTCTCTATGATGTCCTATTGATAAATGTCCATTAGGGTTTCGGGGCCCCCGAGAGGCTTAAATAGGTCAAAAAGTGACTTTTAACTATTCATTTTCACTTTTACCCCTTAGAAATTCACTGAGCTTTGAGCGACAATGGTGTTCCCCATAGAGAAGTAGAGATTTGAGATGGCTAGGTGACACAGGAGACCATGACATTATGACGCACCTATGAGTATTCGATAAATGAACCTTCTCAATTTGAAAATTTGAAATTTCACACATTTCTAGGCATTTTAGAAGCAATTTTGTTTTGAGTCGCATCCCAGATACGGGATCGCACCGTGTCCATCTCGTGTTGCATCCCAAATTTTGGATTGCATCTAGGATTTCGGGGATCGTACCCCTTCAGGTCACATCTGGGCAAATTTAAATTTTCCTTAGCTTTTCAAGCCCATTTTGAAAATAGGTCCGCATCCGGTATACCGAATCGCATGCCAAATTTCCTAGTCTACATCTGGGATTTCTAGGATCACATCCAGTTTTAGAGTCGCATCTTAGATTTCTTGGTCCGTATCTGAGATTTGAAATCGCATATGGTTTTGTTGATTTTCGAGCCAAGTTAACTTGTCTTTCTGATCTTTTTGAGTAATTATTTGTCAATTTCCTTTGTCTAACTCTGACATAGTGCCCCTATTTTTTGTTGTGCAGACTGATTTACCTGTCATGTCATTTAGGTCATCCAGACCTACACAGGTGTTGGCTTTGCATGACTAGTTGAGCCCAGAGGATCAACAAGTGGTGCGACGTTGTGGTCTGTCGAGTCTTGTTGATTTACCACACATTCTGGTAAATCGCAAGCTACTGACAGCCTTAGCAGAGAGGTGACACTGTGAGCACAACACTTTTCATTTACCTACTAGTGAGATGAAAGTGACACCAGAGGACATGTGGAGGATCCTTCACATTTACATCATAGGTCACAGGATTGAGTATGAGGCATTTGCACCTCCAGCCATTGCAGATGCTCAGAGGTATTCCAAGATGACACCATTGTCAGTCGTTACTTGAGTTGGGACCACACGATTGCCAACTATGCTCCATTGCCTATGTACCTAGCTGGATTGATTGGTGGGATTATGATGCTCGATAGGGGCCAACATGGTTTCATGTGTGGCTGGTCCTGAGTGATAGGACAAATGATTTAGGCACTAGGGAGGTACGCCTGGGGGAGCTATATCTTAGCTCATATGTATTGAGAGCTACATGAGATCATGTACCAACATTCTCGATCTATGACTGTAGGTAGCATTGTTTTACAGATATGGCCATGGGAGCATATCCCCATGACCCATCCCATTAGTTAGAGGCACCTCGACACCAGACTGCCATATATTTATATGTATTTTAGATTTATTTAGCAGCCCCACCTAGGCAAGTTGGAGTATTGGAGATGTCTCCTAGATGACATTACAGATGTAGAGTGGTGACCTTACTTGAGTTGTGAGGCTTGGCCTTCAGATGTGAGATAGATGGCATTATTCTTTCAAATGAGGTATCTAGTCGGGTGAACCCGCTATAATGTTGAGCGGTTTTTGATCACATGAGTTTGTAGATAGTTTGGGAGAGTTCAGGGTATGTCCCTGGAGATGTGCCTTTATGCCCAGATTCATACTGAGGAGGCCCAGTGGGGACCTTAGCTTATATTTGAGACATCGATCCATGAGATCACACACATGCAACCTGTTGATTGGGATTATCAGGCATATATTCATGACACAGGGGTCACTGATGATTACCATGCCCATTATTTGAGATTTCCATATCTGAGATTCACTACTCTAGATGATGCCATTCTGCGCATTGACGATGCACTAGACTATGATCCTGATGATGATCTTTCTAGTCAGGCTCGTGGTGGACGTGGTGGTGAGAGAGGCAGAGGGAGAGATGCAGGGATAGGTGGAGGTAGAGATGAAGATGGATCCTATGGAGGTGGAGGAGATGGAGGAGACAGAGGGGATGATAGAGGTGGTGGAGGTGTTGCAGTAGGTGGTAGTAGGTGGTGAGCTTCTGGAGGTGACACTAGTGATAGGCAGCGCAAGGTATGGATCACTCCTCCTCAGAGAGATTTAGGGCCATTATTGCATAGAGATCAGCATGTGCAGAGACTTGTAGGGGGAGATCAAGATCCATAGTAGCAGTAGGCACGATAGGATCCCCCCGCAGGCAGTGATAGTGATAGGATTTCATAGTGTGAGCAGGAGTGAGCTGCATTGAGACTACAAGTAGCTACCCTCACTGCACAGTTATCAGAGCATGATGCATAGCTGATACTTTTGAGAGTAGAGAGGGACACGTAGATGGCACAGCTGAGAGTGAATAGGGATGCTCAGATAGCACAGCTGAGGACAACTGGTGAGACATAGATAGCTCAACTGAGGGCACACAGGGACACACATCTTGCACAGTTGAGAGCTGAGCATGATAGGTATGTTCACACAGCTACCCATTAGGGACAATAGGCTACCTATTACTTCACTTTATATTGTGGTGTTGTTCCTACCCATCAGAGGGCTCCATTGTATTCAGTTGTTGCTCAGTAGTCAGAGGGTGCCATGCCACCTCTACCAGCATCGAGAAGAGCAGATGTACCCCTCCCGATCCTCTTGTTGAAGATGAGGGGTCCATTGAGGTGTAGACCTCTTTGATGTTCATATTTTGTATCTCTGGACTCATTGCATATCATGTATCTGTACCATTTTTTATCGATGCACTTTTCATGTTCATGGGACCTTGTATTGATACATTATCTCATTGTTTTTATTTTTGCTTTGATATACTGATACTCTAATTTAATGATTGATTTTTGATAGACATTCTTGCTCATGGACATTTTTTATTATATATTGATGCTGATACTGATTCTACTATTGATACTCTTTATCTGATGCTTCATGTGTTGTCATTTCTGATGTCTGATCCTTGATGGTTTCAATTTCTGCATATGTGATATATGATGTTTGATTAATGCTTGGGATATTTGATGTGATAGTCATACTTGGTCATGATTCGGATTAGGTGATGATAAAATGATGTCATAATATATTTCACTGATATATGTTGATGTTTTTGTTATTTTCAAAGCTTCATGAATGTATGGATGTATGAGATGTATTGTGATACGATGTATGAACATCTCAATTTTATTTATGTATGGATGAATATGTATGCAAAATGCAAGTGGTTTTGCAATATGAAATGGTTTATGAATGTAAATGGATATCAGTGACTTATACTCTATCATTTTAGATTCAGTTGTTTATAATTCCATGATGTACTTGGTCTCACATGCCAAATGATTAATGCTTAATGTTTTAGAATTTTCAGCTAATGTCATAAATGCTTTAGATAGATCTTCAATTTATATTATGGCTTCTAATAGTTGAATCCACATTTTCATGCTTATGCAAGACTAAAATGAATGCAACTAAATTAAAATGAATGCAATTTTAAAATGAACTTCAATGCAACTAAAGACAATGAAATGCATCTAAATGAACTTAATGCAAATCAATATGAAATGCACTTAAAATGAAATGCAATTAACCCATGAAATGCACCTAAGACACCTAGGATAGTCACTGTTTATTCAAAGTGGGTTGTCTTTCATCATAGAGCCTCTGTTAGCTGGACCTCATTAGGATAGTACAATTTTCACAAATAGATTTGGCAATCCTGAAAATATGAACACATCATTTTTATTTCGTCATGTTGGAAGACAACCTAAACATTAAAGCACCCAGCTATAAATGTCTTGTCAGTTACTTCCTGTTTGATATAAACCATTTCTTTTCTATTACGTAATGTGTAAATGTATACCCATAATGACCTTTCATTTTATATTCATATCCTAGGGTATAATCTGATTTATTATGCACTTTACTAGGAAATAGTTTATCTTTGTTAGTTTTTAAACAGGCAAGGAAATAGATCCAACCTCACTAAGGCTTTCATAGGAAACAGGTTGAGGTATACATGGCATTCCATTACAAGGTGGAGGCACTTATAAGTAGACACCCATTCCCCATGATCACCGAAGATCATTGGATTTATTACCATAAACAACAAACAAAGAAAATGTCATGCCCACAGTCTTTGTTTCTCTTAGTCCATAGACATCATTGAGTTACTCATGGAAGCATAACTATCAACAATTGATAATAAGAAAAAGAAATTACTTTATCCCTTAGCATGGTCATTGTATTTGCAAAATATAGACAGTTGTGATTATAGTGTTGAGAAACACTCTTGATTCATCCTTCAAACACATGCTTAGCAATTTTTATCAATCAAAATCCATTTCTTTATCCATAAGTGTCTCTCCTATTTTAGTGTTTAGAAACACTATTTTTATCATGACGTTGTGTTGAGAAACTCATTTTAGATCCAGCTGATTGGTGTTGAAAAACACCATTTTTCATAGTTTATAGTCAATTGTGGACAAAGGTGGTATTGAGAAATACCATTGTTTTTAGTTTATTGTCATTGCAGACGTATCATCCTATCAATAAATGTGATTTGTTCTAAACACCTAAGAAGCATGCCATCTAGACTATGTCTAAACAAGTCATTAGCGATGATCATGTAGCGAGATGTTTCTCTTATGAGGGATCTCCTTTCATTTCTAGAATAGCCTTTGGGAATGATTTGGTCTTTGAGATAGCAGTAGATAGAGGCATATTTGGACAACATTTGAGTTTCAAGGGTACAAAAAATTTGGCATTCAAGAGAGTCATAAGCTAGGAAAGCGAGTTCTTCCACCAGGAAGTCATAGAGAAATTGGTGTTCTTCCAATTGTAACATAGATGCTAAAGTAGCTATCGCATCAGTTGCTCTATTTTTTGACCTAAGAATCTGTTGAAACGTGATGAAGATAAATTAATTTTTCAAGTCATCCAAGATTGTTCTATAGGGCATTAGCTTTTCATCCTTAGTTTGATAATCACCATTCACTTAGTTGATAATAAGTTGTGAATCCCCATAGATGTGTAATTCAATGGTTTTCCACTCTATTACAAGCTTGAGCCCATTCACAAGAGCTTCATATTCTACCATATTGTTGGTACATGGAAAGATCATCTTATAAGCTTTTGGGATCTTATATCCTTGTGGTGTAATGAATAAGCATCTAGCTCCTGATCCTTGCTATGTGAAGGACTCATCAAAGTACATTTTCCATGGATGTTTTGTTAGATGCATGATAGATTCATCTAGAAATTCCATAAGTAATGGCTTATCATCAGTTAATGGTGTCTCTGGAAGTTGATCGCTAATCACTTGCCCTTTAATGGCTTTCCTGTCCACATACTCAATGTTAAATTCACTTAGAATCAGGACCCACTTAGCAAGTCTTCCTGTCAGCATTGCTTTGTTTAATAAGTACTTAAGTTGATCAATTTTAGCCATTAGTTTCACCTTGTGTGCTAGCATATAGTGCCTCAGCTTCTAGGATGCAAACACCACTGCTAAGCATGCCTTTTCAATCATTGAATAGTTTAACTCATATGTGACCAAGGTTCTACTGATATAATATATGGTTCATTCTTTCTTGGCCTCATCTTCTTATGCAAGCAATACTCCTAGTGATGTATCCATGCTGATATGTAGAGCAACAAGGGTTTTCCATAAATTGGCACCATTAGGATTGGAGGATTCATCATAAAATTCTTGGCTTGAGTAAAATTCACCTCACATTGCGCATCCCAAGTGAATGTGGTTCCTTTCCTCATCAACTTTGTGAAAGGTTGTGCTTTATGAGCCAATTGAGATATAAACCTTCTTATGGATTGTAGCTTTCCCTGTAAGGTTCTCATTTGACTAATGTTCTTTGGTGGTTTCATTTCTAGAATTGCCTTCACCTTTGCTAGATCTACCTCTATTCCCTTAGCTGAAACTATGAAACCTAAGAGTTTTCCAGATGACATGCCAAATGCACACTTCTTAGGATTAAGCCTTAATTGGAATTGTTCCATTCTATCAAAGATCCTCCTCAGATCCTCTATGTGTGTATTCCTTACCCTTGACTTTGCCAAAGTGTCATCAACATAGTTTTCCATGTTCTTGTGCATCATATCATGGAAGATTGTGGTCATTGCCCTTTGATATGTGGCACCTACATTTTTGAGACCAAATGGCATCACATTCCAATAGTAGGTACCCCATGCATAGGTGAATATTGTTTTCTCTTGGTCTTCAGGAGCAATTTTGATCTGGTTATATCCTGAAAATCTGTCCATTAGGGAGTACATCTCATAACCTACTGTTAAGTCCACAATCATGTCTATGTTTGGGAGCGAAAAATCATCTTTAGGACAAGCCTTGTTGAGATCCCTAAAGTCTATGCATACTCTTATTGATTTGTCTACCTTAGAAATAGGAACTATATTGGAGATCCACTCTGCATAATCAATTGCCCTAATGAATCCTTCTTTCAATAGTTTTTCCAGTTCTTCTTTCACTAGCAATGCCACATGCGGATTCATTTTTCTAAGTTTTTGCTTGACAGGATTTACATCTGGTGAAATAGACAAATGGTGCATAATTAAATTTGTATCCAATCTGGGCATATCTGAGTAAGACCCAATGAAGTTGATCTTCTTTGCTTTGAAGAAATTGGTGAATTGGATTTTCTCATCTTCTGTCAATGATTGAGCTATGTGGACTAGTTGAGGAGCTTCCACCATTCCTAAATTAATGGGTTGTGTTGGTTCAATCAAAACTAAGGACCTTTCTTGGAAATGATTTGGGAGGATATCAAGAATCCCATCCTTTGGTGCCTCAAGGAGGTTTTCACCATTAGATACATCTTTTTATTTTTCTCTTTTAGGATTTGATATTGCCACTAAGTGGTTTTCACCATCAGACCTCTTGTTCTTTTTGTTTTTATTTTTAAGACTGAGAAACTTGGTATCCTCTTCAGTCATGATTTCGCTCGTTACGCTGGTGGAAGAACAGAATGGTTCACAAGCATTAAGATAATAGGCTATAGAATAGTCATTGTCAAAGGATAGAAAGCTTTTGTTTGTAGATTCATCCCAGTCTATCAAGTCAGGGCATTTCAAGGGCAAAGATTCAATAGGTTCAAGAGACAACACCACATTGTTATCACTGTTCATAACTTGCAAGATATCATCTATTAAGTTTACCTCTAGATAAGTGTTAGGATTATTAGAGTCAGATTCATTATTATTAGAGTTCATGTTAATATTATGTGGATCTAGCTCTAGTGATCTAACATTAGAACTTTCTCCTTCTTCAATCAAGATCCTAGGAGCAAACTTGTGTATCACATCTATTTCTATATCCATGGTTGCATCAGAGAGGACATCCCATTCGTACTCATGTGAATCCACCTAACTATAATCTGAGACTCCCAAAAAGTTGGCAATAGTCATATGCACCTCATTTTCTTCATTAGCATGGTTCTCTTCTTCTTGCAATGGTTCTTGTGGATTCATTGCTTCTGGTTCTTCAACAAAGTGTGGTGTATCAAAGATAAGAGGTTCTTGTTCTTGTTCTTCATCAGGTTCATCTACTTGTTCTCCTTCTGATTCTTGTCTAATACTTGTGCCAAGGAATGTAACATATGGGTCCCCTTGTAAGAGTAACAATCTTTCATAAGGAATGGGCTGTCCTTCCACTTCTTCTTCATCATCAAAATCTCTTGATCTATCAAATACATGACCTTTTCCTTTTGTGGGATGAAATCTAGCCTCTCTAAAGCCTAGTCCAGTCTTATCCTTAGGATTTTTGAAATCCATATGTAAGGGTTCCACTAGTCCTTTTTTTTTTGTCCCAATGGTCCTTTGCCTTTGTATCCCATTCATTTCATAAGATCATATCCTTTTCCATATTTTCTTGAAGAGATTTCAACATGTTTAACATTTCCATCTTCTTCGGGTTCTTTATAAAGCCATTGCAAAACAACTTTTTCTTCATTCTCTTCCTCTAGGGATACCTTTTCTTTCACCATTATGGTCCCCTCATGTATAGTCAAAGAGCTACCATTAGAAGGTGCAAATGTAGATGAGGGCATTCCTTGTGTCCTAGGAGATATAGGAAGATCTGTCAAATATGCTGCAGGATCTATTTTGTACTCTCCCATGTTTGTTTCTTGGATATTGATCTTCTTAGAAAAGCTCCTCAAGACCATTTCTTTAGATGTCTCTACTTTGGTGGACCCTTCTTTGTTACAAGGAACCATTCTTTCAGTTTGTTTGAGGTTATTACAAGTATATGTGGTATCTGCTAGAATAGTCACCTCCACTCCATTATGAGGAAACTTTAGGCATTGATGATATGTGGAAGGAATTTCTTGCATTGAATGTATCCATGGTCTCCCAAGAAGAATGTTTTAAGCAAGGGGTAAATCAAGAAATTGACAAAGAATGTCCTGCTCTATAGAGCCTACTCTAATGGGTAAGACAACCAATCCTTTAGAGGATCTCTCTTCCTCATCATATGCCTTGATTGTTATTTTTCTCCTAGGATGTATTGCATGCTCTGAGAAACCTATTTGTTTTACCAAATTATAAGTACAAATGTTCAAAACAATGCCTCCATCTATCAAGACATGCTTCACTTGGTGTTTATGAATAAGGACCTCTAAATGAAGGGGCTGATTATGTGGTTGATTTGATGACTTATCATCCTCTTCTGGAAAAGATAGGTAATGTGGGGAACTCATGTGACCAACCATGGCCTAGAATCTATCCACATCTAAGTCTTTTGGTACATTAGTGCTCAAAAGGGCATGATCAATAACCTCCCTATGACTAGGGGAGATTTTCAACAACTCTAGGATAGATATCTGTGCGGGTGTCTTTTGCAATTGTTCCATAAGGTTGAATTTTGGAGATGGGACCACTTGTTTAGAAGTTGTTGTTGTGGGTGGTGTGTTAGATGCTGAGACTCCTGTAAGAGTAAGCTTTGCTTGACTTCATGTTAGAGCATTTGAAGATTCAGATTTGTTTTTCACTCCTTTGAGAGTGATCATGTTGATGGAATACTCACAAGGTTCCATCATGTTAATTACATTGTCACCATCAGTATATGTGTAATTAATCTTATTTCTTTTAGAAGCTTCTCCTTTTTCATAGTTAGGTAATGGAGTTTGAAATGCTTTGTGATCATTGTTCGTGTGGTGTCCATCTACCTTGACTTTACCTTGTTCAAAAAGATCCTAAATAAAATGTCTTAATTTCAAGCAATTATTAGTGGTGTGTCCTTTATTATGATGGTAATCACAATATTCATTATCATTCCACCACTTGGGTTTGTCTTCTGGATCCCAAGGCTTGTTAGGTTCAGGAATTGTAATAATGCCATTTTCCACAAGTGATTTCATAACCACTTCCAAGGTGTCTCCCAATGGAGTAAATGCTCTCTTAGGCCATGGTGCCCAAGGTTCTCTTTGAGGTTTGTTGAAATTATTGTTCATCTTTGGAGTCTCGGTAGGATTTGGACCCTTGTTTGTTTGAAGACTTGTTAAATTGAAAACATCTAGTTTGGGTTTTGGATTAGGAGTATCAACCACTCCATCATTAACCACATGTTTTTTCTTGTTTTCATATTTGTACTTTTCCTTAGTGGGATATGACTTGTCTTTACGTTCCTTGTGAATGGTAATGTCACCTTTCTTGATTAGAACTTCCTCTATCTTGAGGGCATTATTGATCATTTTGTCAAAGGTAGGTGGTCCTTGTAAATGAATTGGGAAATTCATTTCTGGAACCAAGTTGTTAATGAAAATATCCATTTTTTCATTCTCAAGAATTTCTCTAGCATATCGTGCAAATATTTTTCTCCATCTCTGTAGGAAACTCAAGAATGATTCTCCTGTCTTCTGTTTGGTATTGCATAAATCCAACATTGTGACTATGTGTTGGATGCTGTAGGAGTAATGTTGTATGAATTTTTACACTAACTCATCAAATGTTTTGATTCCAATAGTTAATTTGGAGAACCACTCTATAGATTGTCCACCTAGGCTTCGCAAAAATAGCCTCACAAGGTATGTTTGTTCATGCTTGAACTTCATACTAGTTGTAAAAAACTCCCTCACATGATCTTGAGGATCGAAATCTCCCATGTATTTGTCATACTTTTTTATTGTAACATTTTTAGGAAATGGAACCATTGTGAGTCCCTTATCAAAAGGGAAAGGACATATGTGCTCTAGAGAATATTGTTGTTTTGGTTTGTCCTTTGATTCCTTGAGTTCTTGAATTTCTGCTTTCATGAGAAGGAATTGTCTATTCAAAATTGATATGGGACTAATATCCACCTTTTGTTTGAGTTGCTCCACATCATATTCCTTAGGCAATTTCATGCCTCGGGAAGCAAGTTCTAAGAAGTATTTTTCTTTTTTTTCTTCCAAGGCTCTTTCAAGGATTTTGTGAAATCGTTTGTTGCGTAAAGCTCTATTGTATTATTTTTCAATGGGGTCTACATCATCATCAACAACATCCTCGTCATCATCATATTGGACTTTTTGTTTTTGTCTCTCACATTCTACTTCTTCATTTTGTGCATGGAATCTTTCATCCCATTGGTATTCATCTTGATCATTCATGTTTACTTGTTCGGGTGTTGTTGTATAAGTAGTAATAGGTGTAGCACCATACAAGGGATTGAGTCTTGAAGTTTCTCCTATTTCCAATGTGAATATGGGTTGTCTGTTCGAGAACAGGTTTGTTTCAAAATCGTAAGTTTTGTTCCTGGTAACAATCATGAAATCCGGATTGAGTAACCAATGGGTGTCTTGTGTTTAGGAGTGTGTTTGATAGTTTGCAATGTATGATTGTGAATCCAAGGATGCAAGAGTGGGTTTGAAATGTCTTTATGGATCCAATGTCAAATGGGGTTAGAATGCCTTGCTTATGAGTTGGGAACCAAAGTGCAAGTGGGTTTGAAAGTGAAAGTTTCAGCGTCAAAGGGTGTCAAAGTGCCCTTCTTATGAGTTGAGAACTTATTAGTAACTAATTTGGTAAATTGACTCCACAATTGGATAATTCAGTTTTGGACAATGCAAGATGACAAGACATTCTCAACAATGACTCTTTTTGGGTATTAGATGACCGTGTTTTAGCAATAGGAACCTACTACTTGGCCAAATGGGTATCTGGAAATGTGAAAATTTTTCTTCTAGGATGTACGGAAGTGCTCTTTGTCCCAGATGCAATCCTAAATAGTGACTGGTGAACAATTTGGAACCTCGGATATGACCCAAGAAATACAATATGTGACCTAGGAAATGGAATGTACACCGAATGCGACCCAGGAAATGGTGTGAATACCAAATGAGATCCAAGTTTGAACAGATGTGATCCAGGATATGGGGTGTGACTCTGGAATACCGGATGCTATCTTATGATGACCACAAATTTGCAATTTTAGTTTTCTCAGAAAATGTGTCATGTCTGTTAGATTCCAGTGACTGTCAGGTGCTTGAAAATGCTTGAAAATGTCATGTGCTTATTCATTAGGGGGAAATTAACTAAGTTTTTATTTAAGACACACCAAGAAATCATTTTTAGAGAAAACACACCTAACCTTCCTTATACTAGGTAGAGATTGAAACCACTTGTTCACTGACTTAGGAACACACCCAAAGACTCCTTAGAATATGGTAGTCCAATAACACACAATGGATATTGGAGCCCATATTATACGAGTAGTAACATCAATGGGGGCTTGATATGGTGAATGTCTTGGGGAAATTACTATTTTTCTCACACAAGTGATAACAACCTTTTGGGGGTGATCCGGGTGGCATCTAACATAGAGCTTTTAATGAAGGAATTCGTTCATGATTATCTCCCATAGTCCCGCAAGTAGGATTGAGGCTGTTAACCCTATAGGAACCTGGAAGTGTGTAGTCTCGAGAAGTGAGATTAAAGCGGCTCCGCTATACATGAAATCCAAGTCAGTCATTGGGATTGATCATCAATCTCCCAAGACAAGATAAATCATGTCTCCCAAGGCTTTAGCCTCAAAGGAGTGTCAAATTTTATAGTGGGGTGGAAGAGTCGGCAAAAGACTTGTCCCCACTTGGGTCATTCTTGGGAGATTTTTTCCTCAACCGGTAGGCCCTCTAAAGGTGTACAATAAAGAAAATAGACAAGGGATAGTAAGCTCTAGATTTCTGGTTCTCCAAGAAGGAGAAGAGCATAATCTCCTAACTTATATCACAAGTCCCAAACACATCATGCATAGTAAGAGTTCAATTACTCCAATTTGATGCCAAATAGCAAACCAATGTTTGAGTTTCTATTTTTCCCTCAAGGGGAAAAGAGCATAATCCTCTAGTTGGTTTGCAACTTGATCTCAAATTGTTTTAAATTCCTACAAAATAAGCACAACATTCTTTTGTCAATTTTTCTTTAGAGGCAACCTGCATAACAAGCATTAGTAGTCTTTTTAATTTTTGGTCTTGGGAAAAACATCCTGCAAACAATTGTTAGGCTGTCAAAATCAATCACAAACACCAAGTTCACCCATTGGCTTGTTAGTGGGTTAGAAAATCCAAAATCTGAAGATAAAACTTTAAGGAAAATTACATAAGAAAATTGTTAGCATTCATTTCTCAATCTAATTTCAAAACACAAGTCAATTTTTGAGTTTCTGATTTTCTCTCAAGGAGAAAAGAGCATAATCCTCTAATTGATTTATGTGGTGAAATAAAACTACCATTAGGTGCTCAAAAAAAAATGCATAAAGGTTCATTTTATCCTTAAAGAAAATCAAAATCACAAGTTAGCATTTGAATTTTTTATTTTTTTCAAACCTGCAAACCCACAGTTAGACTGTAAAAAACTAGAGAGATCAATCAAACAATTTGTTAGCAATTAGAGAACCTGAAAAATCAATAAAAATAACCAGATGTGATCCTAGATTTTTTCCCCCAAATTTCTAGAAACAACCCTATTTCCCGAATGTGACATAATTTCCCAAACGTGATCCAGATCTACAAGATGCGATCTTATATTTCAAACAGGTGCTACCTTCAAATCAGATGCGATTCATGAATTTGGGATGTGACCCTAGATTAACCAAATGCGAATATTCTTCCCATATGCGATCCCCTGACAAATTTTGGTATAGCGATAGTTAGTTGAAAATGCAAGAAAAATTAAAAATCTGGGGCTCAGCCCCACGGTGGGCATTAGAAATGTGTGTGTGAGTTTGTGACCTACACCACAACACTTCAATAGGATAATAACATCACTTGTTAGTGGAAAATAAAGATTTAATTGCAAAAACTAACAAGCAAAAACATCCTACTGCTCTCTAGTTAGTGTGAGTATGAAATAAGGGTTAGTTGCTCTCAGATTTGAACCTTAAAATAGTGACAATCTACACTAAAATGAGAGATTCAAAAGTGCATGTAAACAACTAAGAATGAAAGCATAAAATCCTAATTCCTTCCATTATAATCCAAATTGAAGTGTTTTCTACTTAATAAAAGCTTGAAAGCATGGAAAAAAACTATCAACCTAAGCATTAGCAATCAAATTCTCCAAAGCATGAGAGTTCATAATCATGGATTATGAAGCCTCAAATTCATGAGCAAGTATGTAGAAGCATTAAAATCTTAGAAGAAATTAGCAATGTGTGAAGAAGAAGAAAAGCCTTTTGAAAATTCTATTTTATAGGATTTGGAAGAGAATTGACGGTTGAGATGCATCCATGAGGAGTGGTTGAGATGCATCTTGGCTTGATCCTTGATCCATGTGCAAGCCTCCTAATCATAAAGTGTTTTTGTTGTATTTTTTTGATTTAGGAGGTATTTATGCATTTTTTTTTTAATTAATAACTCTAGCCTTTGCATTTTATGGGATTTGATTAATTAAAGAGGCCTAGAGTTAATAACCTTGATTTTTGCTTGGACCCTTAGTAATTAATGCTTGATTTAGGATTTGATGGGGTTTATTGAATTTTTGGGAATTCATGCTAATAATCAAAGATTGAATTAACACAATTAAGGTTATATGCCAAATTAAGGGCAAATAGGGCCTTAAGTTCTATTAGCCCAATTTTTGATGATTACACCCTCAATCGGTGACCCTTCAAAACTGGGTTATCATGCAATCTGTGAGTGATCCTTCATTCTCCTATTCTACCCTACATCCAAACATATTGGAAATACACAATACAATGATAACAAGTCTTTTACAATCCCCCTTCCCTCAACAAACATTATCAACATCTGGACCTTGACTGTCCCCTCAACCAGTGACCCTTCAAAACTAAGTTATCATGCAATTAGTGAGTGATCCTTCATTCTCCTGGTCTACCCTGCATCCAAACATATTGGAAATACACAATACAATGATAAAAAGTCTTTCACAATCCCCCTTCCCTCAAGGAACACTATCAACATCTGCACCTTGACTGTCCCCTCAACCAGTGACCCTTCAAAACTGGGTTATCATGCAATTAGTGAGTGATCCTTCATTCTTCTATTCTTCCCTACATCCAAACATATTGGAAATACACAATAAAATGATAAAAAGTCTTTTAAAATCCCCCTTCCCTCAACGAACACTATCAACATTCAGACCTTGATTGTCCCCTCAACTAGTGACCCTTCAAAACCATGTTATCATGCAATCAGTGAGTGATCCTTCATTATCCTGGTCTACCCTGCATCCAAACATATTTGTAATACACAATATAATGATAATGCATGGAAATCCTTTAATGAATCTTAGTCACTGGTAATGCATGGACAATCAAATCGGTAGTCTCCAAAGCATTCGATAAGTGAATATGAATGTTTGAAAACTTTCCTCTCAACTTCCCCAACCACTCCTAATCGATTAGAGGGATATTTCTAGAATCTCCACTATTCTTATCCTTACCTAAAATTCTTAAACATACTTTATCTGATATGATAATAACATGCTAAACTGAACCAATGGCATGTTCTTCCTATGGTAGAAGGAAGATTTGACTATCAAATCTTCTTTCGTGCAAGCTGAGCACGAGAGAAGGTATGTGATTTCTTCATCTTTGATTGGTATCTTTGACGGGCAACATCTTTCGAGCCTCTGGCATCATATTCAACCAAAAATTTCTAATGCATTGGATTTTATTTGATCATGAATGCCCATTGAAATGACCGCATTCTACTGGTGTCGTGCCCTAGCCCATGCTTTATCTCCATTATTTGATGTTATTGGTGCTTGTGCTCAAGGATATCGATTCACTGTTTTGAAATATTTGGATTCACGTTTGTTGATATCACAATTCATCATATTAGATAAAGTATGTTTAAGAAGTTTTAGTGTCTAAACACTCAACTAATCCCTCTAACCGATTAGGAGTGGTTGGGGAAGTTGAGAGGAAAGTTTTCAAACATTCATATTCACTTATTGAATGCTTTGGAGACTACTAGTTTGACTATCCATGCGTTAATGTTTAGTAGAGATCAATAAAGTATTTAAAGACATTCTTACATGTTTGGAGAGCTTTGAGAGGCACTTATCATGACTGTACCCTCACAAACAATGACATAGATTGGTTTTACTAAGTTTTCTTTCTCTATTTTGAGGTTTCCTTTCTCTGTCGCAGGGGTACAGTCAAAGGGTTCATTGCCAAAATGATCCTTTGAATGGTTACTATAAATATGAATGATTTGATATATAATATTTCTCATTTTACTTGAAGTTTGGAATAGCTTGTGCAAGGGTGAAAGTACTTTTGATCATTTTGGTCGTGACTGTTCCTCTACACAGTCAGGAAATGTAATTTTCTAATGATTATATGTAATGTTGAATGGATTTAATGATTTATTCTTGCTAGAAGTGAATGGAAGGAATAGTGTTGGTGTTAGGTTTCATTTATTATTGAATTCAATGGTTTCCAAGATGTGTTGAGGAGTTTGCTCCTTGGTTAATGTTAACTGTTCCTACACAATCCACTCATACAACAATGAAATGCTATGTGATTGACAATTTCATACAACTAGTCCTTTGTCGTGTATTAAACAGAATAGAAGTTTCAGAATATTATTATCATTCTATTTCTTTGTTGCAAACATGCCATTAGTTCAGTTTTGTAAAAAAAAATTTATGTTAAATTTTTTTTTTTCTATTTTTTCCATTTGATAACCACAGTCAACATTTCAAAATAGTGAATAACATCAAATAATGGAGATAAAGCATGGGCTAGGGCACAACACCAGTAGATTAAAAGAAATAGAATGATAATAATATGCTAAAAATTCTATTCTGTTTAATACACACCAAAGGACTAGTCCCAACAATTCTTAAACATACTTTATTTTGTTTAAGAATTGTTGGGAGTAGTTTTCAAACATTCATATTCACTTATTGAATGCTTTGGAGACTAGTGGTTTGAATTATTCACTTATTCACTTATTAAAATGTAATTTTGATTTGGTTAATGTTTAGAAGAGATCAATAAAGTATTTAAAGACAATCTTACATGTTTGGAGAGATTTGAGAGGCACTTATCATGACTATTTAGACCATTAGTATACCAATATATGACTATCCAAATCATAAAAATGCCTTGCCCTTAGGGCCAAACTCTCACTGCTACTCCCTAGCTATCAATTCCCTTAAGGAACACACTATTCCAGCCAGTGTTCTCTTTACTTTCTCAAATCTCTACAAGTCAAGAACATTAGAGTTGTATAATACATTGTTAGTATCCTCTTTCCATGGGTCTCAGGCCTTTGGGTCCATGGAAAGGAAATAGATTACAAAATACTCTTCAAAACAAAGGAAAAACTTAGCAAATTTAGTCTAACTCACTGTAGATGAAGGAACAGTCACATCAACTAATAGTTCCTCTAAGTCTTCCAAAAACATTTATTGAACTCCCCTAAAGTCCTATTGGATCCCCAAATTGCTTAATCCAATCAACTTACATCAGGATCATGAGAAACTTCAAAGGATTAAAAACATTACTTGGAACAGTCACTGGTTTTACCAGTCAAAATGTAAGGAATAGAATTTTAAAGTGCTCACAATACATTCAATGATGAAATGAATGCTTGGAGATTTCTTACTATTCCATCTTTGAATTTAGAAACCAAAACAATAAGTAAAGAAGCCTTTCAACTATGCATGACACAATTGACTTGCAGATTTAAACTTCTATTTTTATTGATTCTTTGTTCCTGCCGTACACTCTAGGCTTAAGTCTGTCATACAATGACTTCCAAAGGTTACATATAAATCCATCACAACTTCCCCAACCATGAAGAAAAAAGGTGAAGAACTTGATGGTTTCATGTTTTAATCTTTAAGAACTTGATCAAGAACATAGGTTTTAATGAAATATCAATTTGATTTGCAAAGTTTGTGTTCTTTACAAATTTGAAAGGCTCTAATACTTACTGGGGTGGATGTGGATGTGCAACCTTATGCTTTTACTACTAAGTCTCTATTTTTTGGGCATATTGATTATAAGTACTTGACATATATCACAAATGTTACTAATTAAGGTTGGCGGGATGATTATGCCTATCCTGAAAAAAGACTGTCAAATCACTATGCTTTCAAATCAATTACCTATCGACATATCCCTTGCGAGGGAGAGAAGCCAAACACATAAAGAACATGCACATAAACATGAAAAATGAAAAACTTAAATGGAATACACCAAGAAGTACCAAATGATGAATGCTCAATTGTTGCAATGGAAAAGCATCAAAACCGTCCATTTCTAGAACTTGATTTTCTAGTCTAAATGATTTTTCTATAGTCGTAATGATTTTTCTAGAGCTTGATTTTCTAGTCTTAATGATTTTTCTATAGTCCTAATGATTTTTCTATAGTCTTAATGATTTTTCTTTCATCCTAATGTTTTTTACTCTTGATAAATTAGGCCTTGAATTTGAATTTGTGTTCACTATTTTATTTCAGCTTGATATTTCATTCATTTTTCATATACATAGAGACTACACATGCTGATAAAAAAATGAGCTATTTGATTAAGGTTAACTATTCATGATTGTAAATAGTCAATATTTCTGATGGTACTCCTTGGTGTATTCCATTTTAAAATAATCATGTTTCTATGACTATGATAAATGTCCCTTTGTGTTGAGAAAATTAGAGTTGAAAAAATGGTTGCAAACAAATCATCCTTCTTCCATCAACATTCTAGTCAATGTACAAGTAACGAGTCATTCCATTCAAGAAAGACCATGTCTAACAATATCAACCCAGAAAAAAATAAGGAGTATGTAGAATTTAGTGATTGTATCTTCCATTAGAGCCACTTCATATGCATAGGTGATGAACATGCATATTTGCCTAAGTGCTATTGGGAGCTTAGCTAGCAACACATGTACTATTGTGAAAATCACCATAAATCTATTTGCTGTTGGGTCTAGCTCCCAGTATTGCTTGGTCAAATATGCATGTTTTTCACTTGTGCATATACCTTCTATGATCAACTCTTATATGCACAGGTGATGAACATTTAGATTTTCCTAAGCAGTACTTTGAGTAGTCCTCCAACACATGTACTATTGTGAAAATCATCACAAGTCCATTTGTTGGAGGAAATCTCATAGCACACATGTTTGGAGGTCTGAAGGAAACAAGAGAATTTGAAGAGTCATGAGTCTTAAGATTGTACTTAATATAGCCAAGCTTCATTCAATGGCACATTCAAACATGAAACAAACATTCTTAAACCAGATTAAACTAGTAAACCAAAGGACATACTGATTATAAGTAAACTAGTAAACCAAAGGACATGCTTTTACTACTAAGTCTCTGTTTGTTGGGCATACTGATTATAAGTACTTGACATATATCACAAATGTTGCTAATTAAGGTTGGCGGGATGATTACGCCTATCTTGAAAAAAGACTGTCAAATCATTATCCTTTGGATGGTTACTATGAATGTGAATGATTTGATATAGCATATTTCTCATTTTACTTGAATTTTGGAATAGTTTGTGCAAGGGTGAAAGTACTTTTGACCATTTTGGTCGTGACTATTCCTCTACACAGTTAGCAAATGTAACTGTCTAATGATTATATGTAATGTTGAATGGATTAAATGCTTTATTCTTGGTAGAAGTGAATGGAAGGAATAGTGCTGGTGTTAAGTTTAATTTATTATTGAATTAAATGGTTTCCAAGATGTGTTGAGGAGTTTGCTCCTTTTTTAATGTTAACTGTTCCTGCATAATCCACTCATACAACAGTGAAATGCTATGTGATTGACAATTTCATACAATACTGAAATGCTATGTGATTGACAATTTCATACAACTGGTCATTTGGCGTGTATTAAATACAATCCACTCATACAATTGGTCCTTTGACATGTATTAAATAGAATAGAATTTTTAGCATATTATTATCATTCTATTTCTTTGTTGTAAACATGCCATTGGTTTGGTTTTGTAAATTTCTTTTCATGTTAAATTTATTTTTTTTCTATTTTTTCCATTTGATAACCACAGTCAACATTTCAAAACAATGAATAACATCAAATAATAGAGATAAAGCATGGGCTAGGGAACGACACCAGTAGATTAAAACTAAACCAATGGCATGTTTACAACAAAGAAATAGAATGATAATAATATGCTGAAAATTCTATTCTGTTTAATACACACCAAAGGACTAGTCCCAACAATTCTTAAACAATAAAGTATGTTTAAGAATTGTTGGGAGTAGTTTTCAAACATTCATATTCACTTATTGAATGCTTTGGAGACTAGTGGTTTGACTGTGCATGCGTTACCAGTGACTGAGATTCATTAAAGGATACAAAACCCTTCATTTTGGGTTATTGTGTGTGGATTCAAATGTAGGTTTCATTTGGTTAATGTTTAGAAGAGATCAATAAAGTATTTAAAGATAATCTTACATGTTTGGAAAGGTTTGAGAGGCACTTATCATGACTGTACCCTCACAAACAGGGGCATAGACTGGTTTTACTAAGTTTCTTTTCTCTATTTTGAGGTTCTCATTGCTAAAGTGGCCAAAGACTATGTTAGGCTGATAAAATATGGGCATTCTCTTTACCGCTACAAATCTTTGAAGGTTGCTACACTTGGACGGATGTGGATGTGAAACCTTATTCTTTTACTACTAAGTCTCTGTTTGTTGGGCATACTGATTATAAGTACTTGACATATATCACAAATGTTGCTAATTAAGGTTGGCAAGATGATTACTCCTATCCTGAAAAAAGACTATCAAATCATTATGCTTTCAAATCAATTACCTATCGGCGTATCCCTTGTGAGGGAGAGAAGCCAAACACATAAAGAACATGCACATAAAAATGACAGCTGAAAAACTTAAATGGAATACACCAAGAAGTACCAAATGATGAATGCTCAATTGTTGTAATGGAAAAGCACCAGAACCATCCATTTCTAGAACTTGATTTTCTAGTCTAAATGATTTTTCTATAGTCGTAATGATTTTTCTAGAACTTGATTTTCTAGTCTTAATGATTTTTCTATAGTCTTAATGATTTTTCTTTCGTCCTAATGTTTGTTGCTCTTGATAAATTAGGCCTTGAATTTGAATTTTTGTTCACTATTTTATTTCAGGTTGATATATATTTCATTCATTTTTCATATACACAGAGACTACACATGCTGATAAAGAAATGAGCTATTTGATTTAGGTTAACTATTCATGATTGTAAATGGTCAATATTTTTGATGGTACTCCTTAGTGTATTCCATTTTAAAACAATCATGTTTTTATGGCTATGATAAATGTCCCATTGTGTTGAGAAATTTAGAGTTGAAAAAATGGTTGTTCAGTGTCTATGTATCTACAGGTTGCAAACAAATCATCCTTCTTCCACCAACATTCTAGTCAATGTACAAGTAACAAGTCATTCCATTCAAAAAAGACCATGTCTAACAATATCAACCCAAAACAAAATAAGGAGTATGTAGGATTTTTTGATTCTATCTTCCATTAGAGCCACTTCATATGCACAGGTGATGAACATGCATATTTTCTTGAGCGCTACTGGGAGCTTACCCAACAACACATGTACTATTGTGAAAATCACCACAAATCTATTTGCTGTTGGGTCTAGCTCCTAGTATTGCTTGGTCAAATATGCATGTTTTTCACCTGTGCATATACCTTCTATGATTAACTCTTATATGCATAGGTGATGAACATTCAGATTGGCCTAAGTAGTACTATGAGCCTTCCTTCCAACACATGTACTATTGTGAAAATCACCACAATTCCATTTGTTGGAGGAAATCTCACAGTACACATGTTTGGAGGTTTGAAGGAAACAAGATAATTTGAAGAGTTACGAGTCTTAAGATTGTGGTATATTTTGGCAAATGAAGAGTGGAAAGAAGATAATATTCTTGAGATCATGGATGGACACAATGTTGCAGACTTTATTGATCTTGATATCTTGCAGAGGCTTGAATAACTAGAGAGGGAAGAAGGGCTTAGAATGGTAGTTGAGGGTGATGTGGATGATGAGATGGGGGAAGTGGAGTTGAATCCTGATGAAAAGGAAGCTCTGGCTGCAATTAGGAAGAAGAAGAAGATGCTTATCATTGAACACAAATTGAAGAAGAGTACTGGAAAGAGCACGCCTACCATACCAAGGAAGTTTGACAAGAACAAGGAATATGGCTTAAATAGAATGGAAAGACATATTTCTATCCTGGGCTTGTATCCTTTGAAGTTTGATCATTGTGGATAAAATATATAGATCTGTCTAGTAATGCAAAATTAGCTTCTTTAAGCCTTACCCTTGTTGTTTCAAATATATCATTTGGGTATGCATAGAGGGCACAAGAATTGGGGCACACATAGCTCATTTATGGGATTTTTCTTGGGAAGCTAATTGCTCATCTGTCATCTACATTATTATGAAGCTAATTGCCAAAGGATCCAGGCCCAGGCTAGAAAGATGTCTTTCCAAACACATAAAAACATGCACATAAACATGACAGCTGAGAAACATAAATATAGACTTCACAATAGCTGAGAAACATAATTGTAGGCATCATGGTCACAATTTTTTGGAGACAACGTAATTGAGTTGTATACCCAAGTGATGGAGAGAAACTTCTGCACCTCCAATTCCAAATTGAATACATTTGTTGGAGGACCTAGTATTCATGAGCAACAGATGTAGTCAACTCTGAATCGAAGGTGCATGAGTTGTTCTCCATCATCTGGGTATACAACATAATTGAGTTGTATACCCAAATGATGCAAAGCAACTACTACTCCTCTGGTTCTAGAGGAGTAGTGGTTGTTTTGCATCATTTGGGTATACCACTCAATTATGTTGTCTCCAAAAACTTGTGACCATGATGCCTACATTTATGTTTCTCAGCTATTGTGTCCCAAGACCCCTTATGACCCTTTACGACCCTTTACAACCCCTAAGAATACACATCTTAGAGGTCTTAAAATGTCATAAAGGGTCATAAGAGGCTCCTAGGAGGGGCCAGATGAGCTTCCACCTTCACGTAGTTGGCCCTGTTAAGTAGAGAATGTTAAAATACTCTTGAAACAAAGAGAAGCTCAATAATTTAAGGTCTCAGTCCATGAAGATGGTGAAAAAAAATAAGAATCAATGATGGAGAGTTTTTAGATACTGAGAAGATGTATATGCAGTGGAGGCCAAAAGGGATTTTTGTGGAGATTTGCTAGATGTGGAGATTTGCTAGAGAGGGTTTCCGAATTGAGTACCAGTGCAGAGATGATGATTCAGTACTACATCTATAAAACCTTCACAAATATCCCTTTTTTGGCCTCCACTCATACCTCTTCTCAAAATATAGAAACTTTGGATATTATTTCTCATCCATGCACAAAATGTGCTAGTGATCGTATAAAATTACTTTTGCAAGACTGGGATCAATTATGAGAAGGTAAACAACAAGATAATTTTATTGTATATTTTATTTCTTTTATCCATTCAGATTTTCTGCCTCCTCTTATATTAGATACTGTGCAGTGTACATAAAGGCAAGGCAGTGATTATTCTCAATGATTGACAGGTATAAGTCTTCCAGCCCTTACCCAATAGCTAGGACTAAAGATAGCAGAGATCAAGAGACCATCATAGTTGATCTCTATCCTTGGTCCATATACTCACAATTTTTATAACATTTCGTTAACTCATCAAATGTAGTGATTTGAAAGAATTTAATGGATGATATTTTCATGTATAACATACATTATTTTAGTTTGACATTGAATAAATTTATCAACTTGATGCACTTGTAGACATCAAATTTATCCTGTGGCTTGAGTAATGTAGGCCATGGGAGGAGATGCTTCTTTATCGCTGTGTTTGATGTCTACAAATGTGTGGAGTCAATAAATTCATGCAATGTCAACTTAATAATATACGTTATCATGAAAATTTTCTATTAAATTCTTTCAAATCCTCTCATCTGATGAGTTAATGAAATGTACATTTTTTTTCTTCGATATATGGACCAAATATTGAGACCAACTATGATGGTCTCTTGAGCTTTGTTTTCTTTATTATGCTAATTTGTCACTTTTTTGACAATTAGTAAAGCATTTCTGACAGACACGCTATACATCTAATGGGTTGGTCCATCGATAGTATATTACAAACTGTCAGAACTTTGACCAGTCACCGTTGGATAGGACACCACTTCGATAGATATGTGTGACAGGACTACTATACCTCCGATAGAATGTACTGTCGGAATATACTGCCAATCTGTCAGAACGCTGACTGAAAAATCATCGTAAAAATGATTGTTTAACAGATTGGTCACATAGTAAAATTGTTATTTATGTGCCTAATTCTGACAGGTACTGATGTCGGAATACTGACGATTGTTACTCCTGTCACCATTTTCAATGCAAAAATGGTGATGGACACGTGTCAAATTGCTGACAAATAGGTGTTGGAAATCTGAAAAATGGCCGTTGGAATTTGGCCTCAAATGTACTAGTGTGTACATGCAGCCTTTGATGATGAAAATGTTGGACAAGGGGCATCCCAAGTTGAATCAACCCAAGGTCAAACAAGTATGTGTTTCTCTCATTATTTTATAAATTATTATAGGTTTGACATGTTCAAGAGCTTGTAAATACTTATTTCATGAAGGTTCCCTTAAGATGAGATATTAAGATATTTTTTTAAATTTTATTTGCAGAAAAAGTGAAAGAAACATATGTGAATGATAGTCTACTCCAATAGTTGAAGAGAAAAATTAATCGTAAAAGCATAGATCATTTAATTGAAATGGATGTGGAAAAATTGAGAGATTATGCTAAAAAACCTAGAAATATTACGAAGAGGGCATTGAATAAAAAGTCTAAGCAAATAATGAAACAATTTGAGAATCTTGGTACACTTGAAAAAACTAAACTGTTATCAATTACACTTCTTAAAGATGAGTTAAAAGAGCCATTAAAATTGTTGGGTGTAGATGCAAGTTTGAAAAAGTTAAAATCAAGTAACGTACAAAAAATATTGTTGACAGTGTTAAGGAAGGTTTGCATTCCATTGAAAAAACAACTAGATCTACAGATAGGTTCATTTCAAGAAGAGTGATACTGACATCTATTTTAAATAAAAATATGTCCCAAAGAAGACAAATTTCTTCACTTTCATCTCAAATCGGGTATAGTAGGAAGACAATGACACACTATTTGGAAAGAAGAATCAATTTGGATGATACTACATTGGAAGGTAATTGGGCACTAATGTGCAGAGCTCCTCGGTCTAATAGAATTAATGAAACAATTAGGAACATAGTTATGTCATTTTGGACTGATCATACTCATCCTTCACCAAATACAAGAGATGTTGGAAAGTTGTCTATACTGAAGTATATGACTAGATATAGTGTTGTCGTTATGGAAACAAAGTCATATATCAGTTTGGAGTCAGTGCACTAAGTGTAAAGATCAGAAATCAGTTAAGTGTTGAAGATTGGACAACATAAAGAGTTCTTGCAGCTCAGAGCACCTGCGCCCATGCGTATGGATGAATTATGGTATGCACCCTAGAAGTTAAGGTTGTTAGACTATATTCTTACTTAGTCTAAAAATGCATAAGTAGATATGCAAAGATGTGAAAGTTACAGTCAATTGAAGTTGCACAACCAGTGTGTGCCAGTAGAGAATAGAGCATAGAGCTGACATTGACTATTTTGGTTTGCGATTGTAAATTAATATTGTAGAGGCTATGCACCCATTGTATTTAGGTTTCTAACATATGTATATGTATAATTGTAAGAATGCTTAAGCCAATTCATTTGGAAGCATTATTTGTAATTAATTATAGGGTTGACCTAATTGTATAATTGGTATGAGCGCATAAATATAAGGTGCACCCATTGTATTTGGTATGGAAGTGAAAATAGAGTTGTGAGAAGTAGAGCAGAGGTATGCAAAGAGAGCATATGATGTATTAGAGCTTTGTAAGAGGTCAAAGCATCAACGCACCAAAGGAACTGATCTGACAAGCAGTGTCACAGTGACAGTTCACCTGCAGATATAGTATGTATCTGATTCAGAAGATAGTAGCCTTCATCATTTGAGCAATGAGCTCTAGGATAGTGAGTCCACTCCCCTAACAGGGATCATTGTAAAAGAATCCTAACAGGGTTCGAACCTTAACAAGGTCTACTATACTAAAAGCATTGTAAAGCTACTCCTAACAGGGTAAATGATCTTCTAACAAGGATCACAAAACACTAGTGCAGATTATTAGTGGGTATCAAGTCCCACCGGGGTTTTTACCTATTTGGGTTTCCCCGTAACCATATTGGTGTCATGTGTTGATTTCATGTTTCATGTTTATGTGAATGTTTAATTCAGTACTTAAGCATTTATAATTCAGTATTCAGATTAAAAAGAAAATTTAAAATATAGTGAACACTGATTCACCCCCCCCCCCTCTCAGTGTTCCCATTCCTAATAATTGGTATCAAAGCTCTGGTCCTCAGCAAAGAAGTTTAACCACTTGAGGAGATCATGGACAAAGAAGATTTGAAGAAGAATCTTGAAGCAACTCTTGAAGACCTAGACAACTCAGAAAGAGAAATTGAAAAACTAAAAGCAAAAGTTAGTGATGCTCAATTAGTTATCAAGAGACTAAGAAAAGATTTGAAGGGACACTCTAACAGTGATCTTGCAAAAAAATTCAAAAAGTTGAATAAAGAAAATGAATCCTTAGTGAGTCAGCTTGAAGAACTTGATGAAAAACTGATGAACAATCAAGATGTCTACAATGAACAAGTAAAGGAGAACCTTCAACTCAATGAAGAGTTAAGGGAAGCAAATTTGGAAATCTTGGATCTAAAGAATTGCAAAGCAAGATTGGAGTCTGAATTGAAAGATGCAAAGAACCACATTGACAAATTGCACACCAGTTCTGATTTGATAGAATCTTAGTTGTATGCAAGAAGAGTCAAAGGAGACACTAGTTGTATTGGATACAATGAAGCACAAAATCAGATTGATAAGATACGAGCAAGAAAGGAGACAAAAGGAATATACTGATAATGAGAAGCCTGAAGATCAAACCAAAGACAATGGTGGTCCTCCTAGGAATGAGCACAAGCCTGTAGAATGCACCTATTTTGCATGTAACAAGCATGGACACATTGCAAGGAACTGTATAGAGGTAAAAAATTTTAATGGTTATTGTTATACATGTAATATATTTGGTCATAGAGCAATAAATTGAAAGCCTAGTAAGAAGAGCAGGATTCAACATGATCAAAGAAATCAGAATCAGACAAATGTTAGAAGTTCTCAGAATGTTACATGTTAGATATGTAACTATAATGGTCACTCAGCCAAAACATGTATAATGGTGACTCATGTAAATGTGCCGAGGAATAATAGACCTCCAGTGATTTGTCACACCTGTAACAAGGCTGGACATATACCAAAGTTTTGTAGATCAAGGACGCAAGGTCAAGAAAGCCCTAAAAAGACCGAAGAACTAGTTTTGGATCCTGAAGCAGAAGTCAAGTTTGTGAAGGCCTCAGAAGATGCAAGCTTGATTTGGTCAGAAGGAAAGAAGGACAATGCTGTTGAGATTGTAGTGGATGCATCCCAAGTAGATGCACCCTCTACATCTACATAAATGGCCCTTAGGGTCATAGGGGGAGCTAATTTAGCTCTAGACCCTTGCGTGGCTAGTATACTCATCCTCAGAGTATGCGCCTTTCAACTTAAGCTTTTAGAGTGTATAGAAACCTTTGTGCAAGAGCATACATGCTGATTGTTAGTGGAACTTGAGTTTGAAAATTTGAAGTGACAACCTGGTTTACGCGAGTTGCATTAATGGTGAATTTCTTACTTTAAGTACATAGGAAGTTGTTTATTCACTCATTGCATTCATACTCAGAGCAATTGGAGAGAAGATTGAGCCTTGGAAGTTCTTGTGAAGAGTTGGAGATTGAGTTATCAGTGATTGCAGTGCATTTGATCAGTTGCAAGAAACCCTAGCTCATTGCACCAGTTCGAAAGCCGTCAGAACATCTCAGAGATTTTTTGGAAAGTGAATATCAAGTAAGTCATGGCCACTCCTATTGTTTTTATGTTGCTGAGAATAAGTGGTATGTTTTCAAGAGGCACCCATTTAAATCAACCCTAGATGATTTAGAGGGAGCATTCTCCTGCACACCGATGGATGTTATGCATGTAGAAGACATAAGGGCTTAAATCTATTGTAAGAAGGAACTTATTGGATTGGATAGGTTAAGGGCACACATGGACACAATGTTGAAACCAAACAAAACATTCATGGATGAATACACCAAATGGAATGATCACCCCATTGTTGAGTATGCCATGGCATATGAATTCTATGAGGAAGAATGGATAAAGATATTGTTAAGAAGAATCCATGATGATTTTTTTTGGGTTGGATATGTACTAGTAAGAATCACTAGAGACCTAATTCATGAGATGACATGGCTTTCTAAGACAGGCACCATCCTTCTTGTGAGTAAGGATGTCAGGAAAATGGTGGAGCAAGTGTTTAAATCCAGAAGTGATAAGCATGACATGACCATTGAGCCTATAGAGCAACCAGACATCAAGTTGATATCAATGATATTGGGTTACAAATTTCATCACACCAGGAGGGTGAATAGTGTATCTATGGGCGCTATTCTAGCAGTCATCCGTCTTGTGCAAGAAGATGGAGAGTTCAACCTGTGTGAGATCTTGCATGCATAGTTGATAGACAATATCAAATCTATACAACATGGTAAGACTAAGGTATTTAGGTTTGGGTCCCTAATCATCTATATGTACCTTCATATAGTTGGTAAAGTTTCAGACTTGTATCTAGACAAGTCCATTCCTACCATGCCTCAGATATCAAACAAGGCAACCACATAAAGCACACTTAGAGATTACATTACTTTGGAGTTGAAGACCTTCAGAGAAAAGATGCAAATGAGGTACATGATTCTTGAGAATATTGTAGAGAAGTATAAGGATACAATATGCTTCATGGTGGAGATTGATACTACATGTATGGAAGTTGTGGAACCTAGGACTAAGTGGATTCATCCACTTGGGTATGAGGTTGAAGAACAAGTTCTTGAAGCTTATGCACAAGTACTACTATCAGCCCCTAAGGATGTCAATGAACCTAGGTGGAGAACCTATGAAGAAAAGACTAGAGAAGTTGATGCTAAGTTGAACAGTGCTGCAACAAAAAGAAAGGTTGCAAAGGTCACATTAGAGATTCTAAGGATTCATGATCTATCACAAGAAAACCTTGATAAAGCAAGGGATGAGAAGATTGCTCTAGAATTGAAGAGTGCAACAAAAGAACAAGAAGATCCCAAGGTAAAGAAGATACAAATTGAGAAAGATAACAGTCAGAAGGATAAGGAAGATAGTACTCCTTCTGCACCCAAAGATACTCCTCTGGAGTATAAGCCTTTATTCAAGAGGAAGAAAGAATAAAGCACTAGTCATCCATCATTGTGAGCATTAAGGAGCAAGAAAAACACTCAAGCACCTCCTCAGGTAGGATTTAGACCTAGCCTCAAAGTTCTATATGCAAGAATTGTTGATGAGGGAAGGATTGATAAAATAGGGAAGTTCTATGAATCATACAGTGAGATTGATAAGTTTGAAATTCATGGTATGATTATCAAACATATGATAAAGTTCAAAAAGATAGTTCTTGAATTGAAAATAAAAATACTAGATAATGTATGGGACATTCTAGAAAACCTTAAAAGACAAGAAAATGAAGAAGACCTAAGGATCAGGGAAAAAGTGCTAGAAGACACTCTGTCTATATGTTCTAAAGAAGAAATAGATCTGATATTGAATTTGGTAAAGCTGCACCTAAGAAAATAGATGAGAATTCTTCACATTATGAACAAAGATTATGAGTTGATAACAAAGGAAACAAAGAAGGCCTTTGAGAAGGTGTTGTTGGAACAATAGATCAAACCACCTACTGCACCCATCACTCATGCACCCATCAAGGAAGATAAAGTGGTAGAACCCACTAATGTACCAATGACAGGTCCTCAGGACTTAGTGCCCATAGCAGAAACTCAAATAGAAGTAGATCAGTCTGCGCCTATGACAAAATCACCCAAAGATAGCACAATTATCATAGATAATGTGGAAATAGCCATGGCAGCTATTGATAAGGACTTGGACAAGTTTGAGGAAGCATTTTTCAACACTGAGGAAGCATAAATCTTATGTAGCAATACCCCTCCCACTCAGCAAGAAGAAGTAATCATGGAAAATATATTTGATGAGAAAGAAGAAGAAAAGAAAGGAGAAAAGGTAGAAAAGAAAGATGAATCTTCTATTGATTTGGTCAAGGTGAAGCAAGAGGTGATGGATAGCACTCCCATCACTCCCTCCTCAGCATTGTTGTCAAGTTTCACACCTAACACTAGTAGTTTGGACTCTTGGAAGGAAGAAGACCTGATTAAGTTTAGCATCTTAGCTATGGAGAAGGTGAAGGATAAGCAAGTAATGAGGAATCCTCTCCTGGTGCAATCAGTAATTATTTTGAATAGTTTTTTTCTCAAGGATAAGAAAGTGGTAAATGTACATTTAGTTGATGATGTGAGCACAGTCATCTCTCAGTTCAAAGAAAAATTTTCAAGCCTAGAAGAATTTGTGGCCATAGTGGCAAAGGAGAAATACCTAAAGAAGAGACTCAATGAACTAATGAGTAATTTTTCACTAGACTTGAACTCTCTTAAGTTTGGTTAGGCATCATTGAAGGAGTTTGTAGATCAAGGAAGGAAAGTCATTACAGAATCTGTGGATCAGGATAAGTTCATTGATGCCCATCTTAAGAAGATAAAAAATGTAGAGGCAATGATTTAGAAGGTGAAGAATTTAGTACTAGACATAGCCACTAATGTAAAGATGTGCAAAAATGTCTACCAATGTTAGTTGTACATAATTGAGAAGGAAGAGAAAGCAATGGAGAAGTTAAGGTCTAGACAGACTCAATTGTGGAACACTCTTGCACCCTCACTAGACATTCTTAGTAAAAACATAAAAGGAGATTGATGCGACCATGATAACCTATGATCAAGGTCTGAGCACAAAATTGGAGAAGATGGAGAAGCTTCAATATGCATTATGTGCCCATCTACAGATAGTCAATTCTTTGATAACCTTTTGGAAGAAGGAGATCCAGAAACTCAAGATTGCATATTCGGATGCTTTCCCTCAGTGAGTGTATGTAGATAAAGTTTTTTGATTCACCTTTGTCATTAATGTCAAAGGGGTAGTTGTATAGAATATGGAGTACATATATGTATAGGGAGATATAAGAGTTTGTATAGAACACAAAAGTTTTTTATGTAAAGGAATAGTTAGAGACTTGGCCATATTCATTTGTTGCCATCAATGACAAAGGGGGAGATTGTTGGAAAGTTGTCTATACTGAATTATATGACTAGATATAGTGTTTTCATTATGGAAACAAAGTCATATAGTAGTTTGGAGTCAGCACACTAAGTGTAAAGATCAAAAATCAGTTAAGTGTTGAAGACTGGACAACATAAAGAGTTCCTGCAGCTCAGAGCACCTGCACCCATGCATACAGATGAATTATGGTATGCACCCTAGAAGTTAAGGTTGTTAGAATATATTCTTATTAGACTAAAAATGCATAAGTAGATATGCAAAGATGTGAAATTTACAGTCAGTTGAAGTTGCACAGCTAGTGTGTGCTAGCAGAGAATAAAGCATAGAGCCGGCAGTGACTATTTTGGTTTGCGATTGTAAATTAATATTGTAGAGGCTATGCACCCATTGTATTTAGGTTACTGACATATGTATATTTATAATTGTAAGAACACTTAAGACAATTCATTTTGAAGTGTTATTTGTAATTAGTTATAAGGCCGACCTAATTGTATAATTGGTATGAGGGCATAAATATAAGGTGCGCCCATTGTATTTGGTATGGAAGTGAAAATAGGTTGTGAGAAGTAGAGCAGAGGTATGCAAAGAGAGTATATGATGTATTAGATATTTTTAAGAGGTCAAAGCATTAGCACACCAAAGGAACTGAACTGACAAGCAATGTCACAGTGACAATTCACCTACAGATACAATGTGTATCTAATTCAGAAGGTTGTAGCCTTTATCATTTGAGAAGTGAGCTCTAGGACAGTGAGTCCACTCCCCTAACATGGATCATTATAAAAGACTCCTAATAGGGTTTGACCCTTAACAAGGTCTACTATACTAAAAGCATTGTAAAGCTACTCCTAACAGGGTAAATGATCTTCTAACAAGGATCACAAAACACTAGTGCAGATTATTAGTGGGTATCAAGTCCCACCGGGGTTTTTACCTATTTGGGTTTCCCCATAACCATATTGGTGTCATGTGTTGATTTCATGTTTCATGCTTATGTGAATGTTTAATTTAGTACTTAAGCATTTATAATTCAGTATTCAGATTAAAGTGAAAAGTTAAAATATAGTGAACACTGATTCACCCCCCCCCTCTCAGTGTTCCCATTCCTAACAAGAGATGTTATCAAGAAGAGGACCGTGACTAAGGAATATTTCCAGCACAGAAAACATTGGTTGGACACCACACAAAATGAATTGTATCTCTCATTTTGTAACTCAAATCCTGACATTAAGATTGGGCAAACAATGCTTGAAAGATTAAAGCCATTTTTTGTAAAGATAAATAAATCTTTTGAAACTTGTTGTTGTCGATATCATATTGAATTCAATCTCTACTATCAAGGGTTTAGAAAGATGATAGAAGAAAGTGGTGGTTCTCAAAATGATTTTCCCAAACGTCCAAGCCAATTCATAGCATCAATCTTATGTAACAAATCAATTGATCATGAAATACCTGAAATAGATTGCATAAGAGGAACTTGTCAAACATGTCAGGCTTTGGCTAAATTTCCTTTGAGACTTGAAGATACTGACATGAAGAGGATGATAAAATGTAAGAGATACAAGTACATAAAGTCTGAAACAAAAGTTGGGAAAGAATCAACAAGGTTGGAATATGTAGAAGACAAGATACCTATTGCAACATTTATGGAGAATTTTTGTAAATTGATTCAACCATACATACGTCATGTTTTTTTTGCTAAATGGCAGGCAAAACAATTCCAAATACAAAAAGAGTATTTTCCAGTTGGAAAATTTTTATCAGTTGTTGATTTTGTAGAGAACTACTCCTTTGTTTCTCAAAAACAACTTCAAGTAGAATACTACTATATAGAGCAGGTGAGTATCATGGTACATGTGTCTTATCGACATGCACAATTAGATTTGGATGGTGTTGAAAGTACATATGAAGCATGAGTCATACAGAAAGAATATCGCTTTTACATTACTAATGATAAAGAGCATGACATACATTTTATCGAGCATTGTTTTAAGAATTTTTTTGGATATTTGGAAAACAAAGGCATCAAAATTGAAAAGCATTTTGTTTGGTCAGATGGATGTGTAGTACAATTTAAATCAGCAAGGCCATTTTACGCACTATGTAGATATCATCGATACCAAAAGATACCACATATTTGGAGTTTCTTTGAGAATGGACATGGAAAGGGAGAGCATGATGGTGCAGGAGCCTGTATCAAATGTGCTTTAAGAAAGTATCAACTGGACTATCAGGGATATCATATAAATAATGCTCATGATGTAGTTGAGTGGTGCAAGATGCATTTTGTGGTGCCAAATCATGATAACACATCATCACGATCAGATTGAGTCATACCCTTCTGAGTATTCTGGGAGATAACAGGTATTAATTTTAAATTTATTGATCATTGTTTGAGTTAACTTATATATGTCTTTAATTTTTACACGTGACCTCTCTATTGTTCAGGTGTTGATAGAAGATTAATCCATGGATGCAAGAGAGTAGACAAAACAAGATCCCTACATTTAGTTATGAGTACGGATAGTAATGTGTGGTCATTGTACACTAGAGATTATTCATGATTTTGTTATGACTGCATTTCTAAAAACTATGATGAATTTATCAACCAAAAATGTGGATATGTTAGTGAATGGAATTTGGTTCCACTAGATGTTACAAACACAAATGATGTTCAGGATGAAAGCTTTGATGACATTTCATTGATTTCTACAGATTATGACCATATTTCAAGTTTGATCAAAATTGGTACGTGTGTGTTTATGTACATGTTTAAAAAGCATTCATAAACTCAATTCATAAATAAAGCTTGTTTAATTTATATTTACAAGTTCCTAAAATTAAAAGTTCACTTTAAATGCAGGACATATTTTTGCAGTAGTAGTAGAGCCTGGAAATGTGGAAGGTGTTAGTTACTATTTATTATGTTGCTGCAAGGAGAGGATGAAGCTAACACATAATGAAACAAGAGATGGAATTATGTTTCCCATAGGTTCTAGTATTGTATTTAAGTTTTACAACCTATATTAAACTTGAGTGAGACCTTCCAACTTCCAATTTTCTTATACGTTTGTTTATATGGTTAATTTCACATCTATATATATATTTAACATTGTTGAACTTGTCTGTGTAGGTTCAGTTGTCGTGCAAGGAACATATTTGAAGAAAATCAAAATACTTAAACATGGGATTCATTTTGTCAATTATCAACCTAACAATAAGGTTTATCAGTACAGTCATCTTGTAATTGCCACTGTCCTATCTCTTGTTCCTGTGACGGTAGGTGGCTTGTGTAAGTGGAGACTTGATACTGACGACCATGAGAGAATATTAAATTTTATTCAAGAGAGAGATGAACCACTTGATGTGGACTAAATCACGCATGAAATATGATTTGAACTAAATTTTTCACGGGTGAGACAAGAGGTTTTCTTAGCTCCATTCTTTCCTACTGGTGCCCATAGTGAATGGAGCTTGAATTAAATTAAAAATTAATCTAATATAGATCTAAAATTTATGTCTTACAAGTGGATATGATATATTAATTATCTACTTGAATATGAAGTACTCTAACTTTGGAATATGAATGTGTGTATGTATTCAATTTGCATGTGTTACATTAGGACGTGCATGTTTTAAATATAAAATCTACTTGAAGTACAACAATTAAATTAAAAGTATGTACACAACTATTATCAAATGTACATTTAAATATAAGTAAGATTCAATCAAACATCTAGGGACCTCAATTATATAGCTCACATGTGTCAAATTTACATCATTCATAACTTTCATTATAAACATGTACAATCAAACATCATTCATGTATGTAATCAAATTTCAATTAAACACATGTATGTAATCTATTGAAAGTATTGAAAATTTACATTTATAATTTTGAAATCACATGAACTCATGAAGAATCAAACATGTATGTACAAGTTCATCAAACATGCACACGTATCTAGAGTGAAAGTATATATATATATATATATATATATATATATATATATATATATATATATATATATATATATATATATATATATATATATATATATATATATATATATATATATATATATATATATATATATATATATATATAACATGCATGAAACATCAATCATGTGTCAAACATTATATCAAAAGGGTCTAGAAATGAAATATAACAGATCAAACACATCAATCAGTCCTGTAGAGTCTAGAAATGAAATATAGTTCATCAAACACATGTGAATATATATGTAATATGAAATATGTCTCTAGATCAAATATGAAAGTGCCTAGGACTCATCATGATGACTCCTCACTAAGCGGTCACATCTAGAGTGACTATCATGTTTTGAAGGATGTGCAAATCCCTACAAAGAAAGAGATATATAAATTAATATATAAACATTGTACATAGATCTTAAGTTTGATTTAAAATATTGTACAAGAAAACATGTTATAAAGTGTGTACACACATATAATATATTAAAAACTCACCTGTCCACTACTGATGTCATCATTGAGTGAGTCCCGATGACGTACACGATCAGTACCCAAAGAAGGAGTAACAAGAGGCATATCCTGGTAGACAAAATATATATATCATATATATATACGTGCATGTACATATATATATAAATCAATTGATTGAAAATTTTAAAATAAATTTAAGTTAAATTGTAACATTAAATACATGTATATAATCTGATTTATACCTGTGTAGGTGGTGGAAATTGATAGTACTCGGATTCCCTGGCCTCAATCCTATCTACCAAGGTATCAAGATTTTTCTGTATTTGGTCCAAGGTCAACTCTACATCTGCAATATGAGTAGACCACACATGCCTCTCTAATGATGAATGTAATGGACTAACCAAATGAGATGGCATGGAAGTCATATCATCCTGTGTCAACAAATCTACATAACCTGTAGTGATCATGCTAAACTCAACATCATCAAGGCCAACATCAAAGAACTGATTCCCTGCACTGACTGAAGGGTTTGTATGCTGTGCCTCTCCCTATGTAGCAATAGAGTGGTCAATAGGTGGATCCTCATGAGCACTACCACTATGGCCACGGTCTAAGTGAGAAGGATGTGGTTGAGTATATCTGACAGTACCCACACAAGATCTAACCTTTGATATGGGGATATCATGCTCTACTGCTATAAATGCATATGCATCCAATAGACCCTCAACAAAACTAGTCAATATGACACGTGTCATCTCTCCTGTAAGTCCCTCCAGGCTAGAAAGTGAAGGGATGCCTGCTGCATTGTACATGTCACGTGCGGTCCTACTAGAGGATGCTCCACTTGAAGATATGGAGTGTCATCGACACATCAGGTAATGACCAACCTAATCACTAGATATGGATGTGGCAGCTGATGCAATGTCCCCCACACTATCAATCACAACTTGAAGCTGGGTGCTAAAAATAACATCATCTGCAATAGGACCCAATGAGGAGCTATAGAAGGTGCCCTCTGACCAACAATGGCCCTGTGTACTGGCCTCGACCAAAAGCATCTCTATCAGCAAGTCTTTCATGCCCCTATCCTAGATGTGCTAGCAAATTTTTGTAATTAACAGCCCTCCCTAAACAAACCTCAGCAAAAATTTGTTATGCAAAGTACAATGGAATCTGGTCATTATTCGGATAACGACCATGGGCAACTAGAAATCGTGGGTATATATCAATGCTGATATAGCAGGATCCTCACACCTGGTAACTTGATACCCCTTCACATAATTTTTATCTACATAAGAAGGGAAAACTTCCCCTTTCAAGGTCGCTTTAGGCACTAAAGCCAGTGCCTCCTTAAGAGAAAGACCAAAGACAACCTCTTGTCTCTTCCTCTCAAGTATGGCCTCTATAATATCTAGGGCATAGGGAGTGGTACCATGAATGTCATCCCTAATGCTAATCAAGCTAGTAAGGATGGATTGACATGTGCTCTTATAGACACTAGAGCTAGATAGATTATTTATGGATTCTTGCAACCGTTCAATCTCTCTATTAGTGCGTGCAAATAGCTCTACAGGGGTAATTGGTGCATCTTCCATGTGTGATATGCAATAATAT
The DNA here is from genome assembly GCA_027943335.1 of Chamaecyparis obtusa. Lineage (NCBI taxonomy): Eukaryota > Viridiplantae > Streptophyta > Pinopsida > Cupressales > Cupressaceae > Chamaecyparis > Chamaecyparis obtusa. The sequence goes on from BSBK01003159.1 coordinate 799,356, forward strand.
GTTTGATAGATCTAGAATATGTATGTACCTGAAAATTTTTATTTACTATCAAATAAAGTCTACATATATGTACATTTTCCTAATTTAATTAAAAATAAAATTAAAGTATGCACATTTCGTTACATTATTTGAAAGTAAAATCAATTACATAAATTACATTTAAATGTAAATAAACATGTACTGTACATACATGTATGTACACACATACATACAGGTGTATACATATACATGTACACATACACATGTGTACATGTGCATATATACATACACATGTGTGCATATATATATACACATTTACAAATGTATGTATGACATATATATATATATATATATATATATATATATATATATATATATGACATGTATTATATGTCTATATATATATAGATATATAATATATGACATGTACATATATATATGTCATGTATGTGCATATATACACATGTATACACACGTATATATACATGTATATATATATATATGTATACATGCATGCATACATGTATATATGCATGTATACATGTATATATACATGTATACATGTATATATGCATGTATACATACATATATGTACATGTACATATATGCACATACACATGTATACATATAGATGTAATGTATGTACACATGTATACATGCATATATATACATATATACATGCATGCATATATGTGTATACATGCATATATACATATATACATGCATGTATATATGTATATACATGCATATATATGTATATATGCTTGTATACACATGTATGTACATGCATATATACATGTATCTATGCATGTATAGACATGTATACATACATATATACATGTATATATGCATATGTACACATGTACATACATATACATACACATGTAAATATACTAAATCTATGTACCAAAAACTTCAAATAATCAAAAATCTATATATATGTACGTGTGTATACAAGTATATATACATGTATACATGCATTTATGCACATGTATATATGTATATATGTTTATATACATGTATATATACATATATATATACATGTATATATACATATATATACATGTATATATACATATATATATATATATATATATATATATATATACATGTGTATATACATATATATATACATGTATATATATACATATATACATGCATATATAATAATGAAAAATCTATATATAATATATACATGTGCATATACACATGTATATATGTATATATACATGTATATATGCATATATACATGCATATATACATGTATATATGCATATATGTATATATACACATGTATACATGCATATATTAATGCAAGAGCATCCTGGGTGTAAGAGCAATCTTGCATCACCCAAAAATATTTTTGGTTTCTTTTCAATAAGTGTTATCTTGTGCAAAGCTTCTATTTTTGGAAATTTACTATTTTTAGTAAGTTTTCTGTTCGTGCTCAGAATGGTCTATTTTCTTCCCTAGAGGTTCATTTTGGTTTTATCAGCATGCGAGTAAAGTTTCATTGCCAGATCAAGTCTAGTTTTGAAGATATTGAAAATTTTTGCTATTGGCAGCAAGGTACAGAAACTTCAAACTCAAATTTGAAGGCTTTAGATACCCTGGATGAGGTCGAAACTTCGACTAAATGAAGCTTGCTTAATTTGAATGTTGTAGAGCACTTCACACCCTTTATGAAATGGGGTCATAATGGTCAATCGGGTCAACGGGTGATGACTTATGGTCTCCGGAAGTTGGGTCACCTGAAATGGTGAAAAATAATTTTCCTTCAAAATTTTTGTTGTGGTTTCAAAAGTTTGTATGAGCTGACTCTGATGTAATAAATCATAAAATAAAATAATTCTAAGTTTGGTCAACCTTATTGGCTAAAATTTTGGAACCTTCCTAGGCGGTAAAAAAATTGCCTATATAAGGAAGGTTGTAGTGTTGTCTTAGGCAGTTCGGAGCAGTTCTGGGTAGATCTGGGTAATAATTCAAGGCTTTGTCCTAAATAATATTGTAAGGGAAATGCCCATGTGGCTTTGTATATTGTAATTCTAAAATTTGTAATTCCACATTTGTGGAGATAATAAGAAGCCCATTTTCTATTCTTACAATTTGTTGTTGTTTCTCTATTTCTTTTATGTGTTTGTGGTATTAAGGGGAGCACCCTTCATCAAATGGTATCAGAGTGGGAGTTCTTGAGTGTGTAAATAGATGATCGACTATGAGGTAGTTTGCACCATGACCGTGGTTAGGGTTTCAGTGAGCAACACGAAAATGCCTCCACGAAGGGAACGTGGCAGAAGAGCTGGTGGTGTAACACTTGAGGTTAGAGCACTCTAGAGACAAGTGCGAGCATTGCAAGAAGAGATTCGTAGAGGAATGAATCTTAATGTCAGAGACAAAAGCGAGGATGAAGCCGACGGAGAAAGAAATTCTGAAGGAGAAGTCAAAATTGTGAATCAGGAAGAAGAAAGGCTTTTTCGGGCCATTTCCAAGATCGAGAAAAGACCTAAGATTGAGGTTCCTACATTTTTAAGAAATCTTAACCCAGAGGAGTTGATTGACTGGGTCAATGAATGTGAAGAATATTTTGAGTATGAAGATATTGAAGATCCTGATAGGGTCAAGTTTGTGAAGGTTAGATTGAAGGGCCATGTGAAGATCTGGTGGCAAGGGATTCAATTGAAGAGAAATAGAAGAGGCAAGGAGAAAATCACAAGATGGGATCAAATGGTGGATAAATTGAAGTGACAGTTCCTTCCTGTTGATTATGAGCTTGACCTACTAAAGAAAATGCAAAGTTTGAAGCAAGCAGGAAGATCTCTTCAGGAGTATACAGAGGAGTTCTATCGAATCCTCATTAGAAAAGGCCATGCAGAAGCTGATAAGGATAAAGTTTCATGTTACCTTAATGGGTTGAGGCTGAGCATTCGAGAGGAGTTGAATTTGGTTCGAATGAATAGTATTGAAGAGGCATACCAATTTGACCTAAAAGTAGAGGAAAAACTGAACAAGAAGTTTGAGAGAAAACTAAATGGAAGAGGTCATGGTGGATGGTCATATGGTGGCCAAAATGAAGATCCAAAAAAGAAGGATGAGGCCAGTAGCAGTCAAAATTAGAGAGGAAACAATTCCAATCATTTCCATCATCTAAACAATAGAGATCAGAGAGGAAGAGGAAGAGGACAAGGATCTAGAAGAGGAGGCTTCCGTGGAACATGTTTTCACTCTGGAGAAGAAGCTCATAGAGCATATGAATGTCCTCAACACCAAGAAAGGACAAATAGGAGAATTGAAAGCCAAGAGAAAATAGTATGTTTATGATCAGGAATTTTATGCTATAATTCAAGTATTGAAGAAGTGGAGACACTATCTTCTTCCTAAGGAGTTTATTTTGTATACTGATCATCAAGCTTTGCAATATTTGAATAGTCAAGGAAAGTTGAATCAAATGCATTTGAAATGGGTTGAGTTTTTGCAGAGTTATACATTTGTTTTGAAGTGCAGAAGTGGAAAGTCTAATAGGGTTGTAGATGCTCTTAGCAGAAGGCAACTATTGCTAACAGAGATGTAGATTGAGGTGGTTGGGTTCAAGGAACTCAAGAATTTGTATCTAGAAGATCTTGATTTTGGAGAAGCTTGGAAAGCTTGTATTGAACCTGTTACTCTAGATAGAATGAAATGGTTGGATTTCATCATCCAAGATAATATGCTATTCAGAGGGAGTCAGTTGTGCATTCCATAAAGTTCTATGAGAGAGAATCTCATCAAGGAGAAGCACAATGGAGGATTGGCTGGACATTTTGGTCGAGATAAAACCCTTGTTTTGGTTAGTGAGAATTATTATTGGCCATGGTTGCAACAAGATGGCACGAAGTTTGTACAGAGTTGTAGAGTATGTTAGATGGTGAAAGAAGTGAAGTATAATACAAGGTTATATCAGCCATTACCTGTACCAGAGAAGCCTTGGGAAGATATCAGTATGGATTTTGTTCTTGGTTTGCCAAGGACTCAGTGAAGACATGATTTAATTTTTGTGGTGGTTGATAGATTTTTAAAGATGACACATTTTATTCCCTGCAAGAAGACTAATGATGCAGTTCATATAGCAAAATTGTTTTTTAAAGAAGTGAGACTACATGGTTTTACAAAGAGCATAGTTTCAGATTGGGACACTAAGTTTGCTAGATATTTCTAGCATACATTGTGGAAGAAGTTAAAGACAAATTTGAATTTTAGTTCATCACATCATCCACATACTAATGGACAGACAGAGATAGTGAATAGGAGTTTGGGAAACTTGCTGAGATGTTTGGTTCGAGATAAGCCAACGAGATGGGATCTGATTTTACCACAGGCATAATTTGCATACAATAATTCTCTCAATAGGAGCATTGGTAAATCACCATTCCTAGTTGTATATGGAAGTAGTCCCAGAAATGCATCTGAATTGAGAAAGATAGATAAAGGATAAATAAGTAGTGCTGAAGCTGAGGATTTTGTAGAACATTTGAGGAACATCCATGAGGAGGTGAGGAAGCACATTACCAAGATGAATGTGTAGTATAAGGCTAAGGAAGATGAAAAAAGAAGGCATAAGGAATTTTAGGTTGGAAATGAAGTCATGGTTCAATTGTAGAAGGAGTGATTTCTAGTTAGTACATATAACAAGTTAAAAATGAAGAAGTTTGGGCCATGTAAGATACTGGAGAAGCATGATTGAGGAAATTCATATGAGGTCAAGTTGCCTACTGAGCTAAATATTTCACCAGTGTTTAACATTTCAAATTTGATAGAGTATCATGAGGGGGGTGTTGAAGATGAGATCATAGCAACACAGTGGAGTATTCCAGCAACTAGTTCAGATATTAAGGATATTGAGGATATTCTAGATAGGTGTGTTGGCAGAAGCACAAAGAACATGACATGTGAAGAATATCTAGTCAAATGGAAAAGATGACTTGTTGAAGATTCATCATGGCTGACAAAGGAGGAGGTTAACCATCTTGGTTTTCCTCTTCAAACCTGAGACGTTGTTAGCTCTTTTTCATGTAGAATCGCCAATATAGTTTTCAAACTTGACTCTCAAGTTCTCAACTCTGGATTCTTACAGGGAAAAGGCTAATTGATAAGGACCAAGTCCTTCTTCTAATTCAGGCTCCACAGACCCAGGCAGGTGTACCTATCTTCAGACTCAATGCTCCACAATGATATTAATAGAAGTAAACACTCATTGCAGAAAAATGGCAAGTGTGACAAGGATAAACTCCTTCTTCTTTTTGAGCTTTGAACTCGGGAAGGTTAACCCATGTCAGATCTACTTCTTGAAAGGATCACAACACTAGTTTATATCCTTGATACAAACTTTATCTTCTCAGTCGTTTAAACATACATGAAAGTAAATTATTATTTAAGTTTTGTTGAGGGTGAGATCTCTGAAAAATTGAGGATAGACCAGTGCCTTATCTTCGGGTATAGAGTCAAACAGTGAAACATATACTTACAGAAATCTTCTAAATGAAACACAAACAAATCCCAGATGAAATGCATTACAATTCATCCTCTCTTAAACACATTTGATCATCAAATTCTTGCCAAATTCCTAAGCTCTCAGAGATTTACCTAAAGACATTACCCTTTCCTTGAAAGGAGCTATAGATTAAAATCACAGATACCTTGTAAATGGTATATCAAAACTACCTTATAGATTCAATATACAAAAGCCACATAATTCAAACAAGAAGACAATTGAAATCATGCAAGGGAATTCTATTGTATTCCAATAAAATTTTACTATATCAATACATTTCAAAATTTGATAAAATATTCTAAGATTTCAACAATGGAGCCAAGCCTCTACAGTATATTTTTCAACCTCTCTTGAAATGAACAAAGACTTACTACTTATACCAATCAGCCATCTTGGAATCCTCCAAAGCATGCAACAAGCTTCAGATGGCTGTTAAAAGATCTTGCACTAAAAAATAAATTACAAACAGACAAATTTGTTTGCAACAACAGATTACAAATATCTTATTTCCAACAATCCCGTAGGTGGCACTTTGTCTAAAGATATTTTAGAGTAGTTGCTAAATTTGTCGCATGAATGATGACCGCCATCCGGCTAATTTACATCATCCTCTATTTGAAACGGCTCTTCCTCCAATTCTGTATCAATTTCCATACGTAATTCAAATTTGGCGAGGTGTCACATTCGTGTCTATGATAACTTGCTTGACATCTTTGTCCCTTTTTACCTTGATCTCCAAAGGTTTGGAGTACTAGCACCTGCCACTTCTTCACTTGATTGCCCTTTTTTCTGAATCTTCTGATAGATATGTGGATTCCCAAATCATGTAGGTTTCTTCACTTGGCCAATGAAAGGCAAGGACCTCATCTTTCTTTGGGGACAACTTTTCCCACTCAGCAACCAACTGATGAACCTCTATTCTCACATTAGCAAAGTATAACCTAGCATCCTGAAGGAGTTCAATAAAATGTACAAATGGGGTATTATCATCTATACATAGAATGGCATTTACTTTAGTCATTACTTGTCTATCTATTTGCTCCATCCATTAACCTTTATCTTTGATTACCCCATATGCCTTAATAAGACTAGGGAAAATTTGGAAATCATCCTGAAAATATCTTGTCCTTAAGATTTCTGACCTTCTTCTTATACTCTCCCTATTTACCTCAAAGTCAAAAAGATCCTTGATAACCCTGTAAGTACTTGCTAGCTCAATATTTACAACACACTTATCCTTATTTTGATCAAACCATGACCTTAGATTATCTTTTCTTGCAGTCCATCTTTCCAAAATTTTGTCCACAGTAGCCACCTCTTTCTGAAAAATTGCTAAGACATCTGCCAATTGTTTTGCAGATTTGTATATTTCTTTAGGTCTCACCTTTGCAAAAAAATGTGACACAACATCTTTTATCTTCTCACCTAACCTATCCTTTACTTTTTGATCAATATCCTCTTCATCTATGGAAGGAGGAAAAGGGGAAGGGGGAAGTTCAATAATAGGGCTTGATGAGGAAGGCCCTGCAGAGGAGGAAGCTATCTGAATTTGCTTTGATAATTGTATTGGGCCCTGTTCTCACAATTTCTTTCTTAAATCTACAATCAGGATATCTCCCTCAAGAATCCCCTATTTCATCTCACCATAAACCTTCAAAACTATTTCCAGTTTTGCAGTGAGCTCTTCCTTCTCTTTAGCTTCCTTTTCTACCACCTTTGCTGTTAATTGTGCCATGGCCATTACCATACCTGATGCTTCCACCAAAGAAGTATCAGTAACTCTTCTTACAATTAAACTCCCTGAGAGGTTATCTTTGACAATTTGCTTTCCTTTATCACTTTCATTCTTCCTTAAAGACCACATTACCAACTCTTGATGATTATCACTGAAAGTGACTCCCTTAACAACTTGTTCTCCTTCCTCTAGAGTTCTATGGAGAGGAGTGGTTTTTTTTCTGACTGTATCAAACACTTCTGCATCAGCTATATCCCATTCTGGGAGGATCAGTACTCCTGACATCTTTACCATATCTCTTCCCCGTTCTGGAGTGATTTGTTTAAACTTTGCAGTCATCTCTATTTTCACTTCTTCTTCTATGACTTGTAAATCCTTCTCCGGATTTTCTTCATGTCTCTTCTCACAGATTTCTTGAAATTGTTTGATGTTTAATTTCTAAAGAAATTGCATAAAGGCCCTAGTTTTAACAAAAGTGTCATCAACCAAAAATTCTTCACAAGCTTACTTGATTACAGGGTCCAGTTCAGTACCTGCTAACTCCCCTCCTGTTAAATCCAACTTGGGTTCTTCTGGTAACTCTGGCACTCCCTCATTTACTTCTTCATAAGTCATAAAGATTTGACCTAGAGCATCTACTTGCTGTACTTGTTCTGCAATCTCTTGGTCATCAAAAATTCTTATAGGAGACTGTGATGGGGAGTACTCCTTTTCCACATAAGCAGGTCTCTCTTCCAATATTTTCCTTTGTGATGGGGGTGGAGAATCAATTATATCTTCAGAAGTTTGAGGAGGAGGAGAATCGAGGATCTCCACAATCTCCTTTCATTTTCCAACCTATTGTGAGGTTGATGGGATATCCCTTTTATCCATTTGCTTTTGCTGGCTCTATTCTGGTATCACCACATTATAACCAGTCTTCTTTTGCACCATGTACCTCCCCAGGGGTAACCCTTTTGCAAACACAGGCTTTCTCAACAATTGTCTAGCCTTTTCTAGATCATCCTTCATAACCTTTTCCTTCTTCTCATTTAAGGTTTGAAAAATATCCTGAAAACAATTCATGAGAGTGTCTATTTTCTTCCCCATTGGAGTTATGCTTTTTAGGGGATCCCATCCCGAATCAAATTGTCAAATAAAATCTAGTGTCTTCCTGTATACCAACCATTTTTCTTTCATAACCTCTTGTTCCTGTATCTTTTCTACGTTCCTGATAATATCTTTAGGGAAATTAAAAATATGGTTGATCATGGCACACTTGGCTCTCTTTTTAAACATTTCATTATAGAAACCTTCTGGATCTGTTGTTCTAGCAATTGCAGTAGCCATATGGTATGGAGCCAAAATTTTATCCATGTAAACCCATCCACCCTTGGTAATTATGAATTGATGGGCAATGGTAACATTTGGGAATAAAGTTCCCTTGCCTTTCCCAGTGAGGGCACACTCCTCAATATCTCTTAATTGCCTCAAGAACTCTGCAATTCCAATCCTAAGGGGTACCTGATAGGGAAATATAAAAGGGGTCCCCCTGAAACCATACAACCTGATAACAGTTGATACATTGTAGAAAATAACATCTCCCCAATTGTGTACGATGTTCAGGTTCTTAGCAAACTGGTTTGGCCTAACAAGCTGTGCCAACACTATTGGGATTCTTGGGTTGTCTAAGACAAAAAGCTTCCTGAGTCTAGCTGTAAAACGTTTATCAAAATTGATGAAACTATGATCCTTCTTATCTGAGGTCATTGTGAGGCTCCATAGTTGGACTGGCATGTCTTCACCATCCTTCTTTCTCACCAATTCCATTTCTTGTTCAAAATAGCTTGCTCCTTTGAACAGAAACATGTACATTATGAAAGAGTACCAGAAAAAGGGCTTGTCACCTTCATTCTTTTGAATCTTTACTAATCCATCATGGATTAATTCAACAATAAAAGGAGCAAAATAAAAAGTGATAGACACGTGTGCATGTAAAATTTGGATCATCATGCACATCAAGTGTATTGGCATCCTTTCACTAACATCCTCTCCAAAAACTTGACATAATGACCAATATGCACCCCTAGCTCTGAGATCAAAATATTCTATTTTAAAAGGCTCCGGAGTGTTCTGCCCCACAACAACCATTTTTCCAATTTTGGTGTAGAAATCCTTCAACAACTTGCCTTTAAAATAGTTCCTTTGTGCATTATACACTTGCCTTAGTTCTTCAAAGTTAATGCTCTCCAAACTTTCTGAGGGTTCACTTAACCCGAACACCTTCCTGATTTCTTCAGTAGAAACTTTAAACAATAACACTCCCTTTGCATCCCTAATTTCTTTAGTGATTGGATCATAATTCTTTGCAACTTGGGTCATCAAATCTACATCTAAAAAGACACCAGGCATGACAAGTTTTCCTAGGTCAGATTGTCATATATTGCTTCCAGGGTGAGGGGCATTTCTCTAACTAAAACCTACTTTGAATAATTCCAGTCTTGTGGTATCAGAGTCACCTCTTGCGTTGATAGTACCAATTTTGGCCTCTCTAATAAAACCTATCGTGTCATATAAACCTTCTGCTATTTTTACCCTAGGATCTTTGGGAATCAAACTCTTGTTTTTCACTGGGGTAGTGGAAGAGCTGAGAAGTAACTGCAATAAATCTTTGTGCAAACCTCTTTCACTATACTCTATTTTACCTGACAATTCTTTCCTTGGGGCCATTTTAAATTTTATCTTTAAAAGAAACCTTTGCAAGATAGACAAAATACAGAACTATGATTCTTTTAGTAAGGAAGCAAATCACACAAGAATTTCACCAACCTTTTTTCTCAGAAACCACCCGGGAATAGTAACCAAACCTCAGAATTCTTCACGCTTGAGTCTCTGCAAATTTTTGATCTCTTTGTACTTTTGAAAGTGCACAAAATTCTGATATATGAGCACTAAAGTAGTCCTATCAACAATTAATTTAGCACGATTGAAACAATTACTCCTCCGGAAGAGCGAACTGTCACTTCTTCAATGGGAAGCCTCAACTTTGCACCATTTTATCTTCAGTTTGAAAGAGAACCATCGATCCTCATTAGCAGATGATCTAATGGCCTATCGCATGATCGCATGGCGTAAAAAATACTCATGTGATCATGCGACTAACCGTCACATTACCTTTCTATTTTTGGTGGTCTCTTGTAACTTCCTCCGTTAACATAAAATGCTATTCGCATGATCGCATAGCTTAAAAGAAGCTTATGCGAACATGCAAAAACCCATTAGCATTCACCGTCACTGTCTTCTTTTATATCGCCAGTCCCACCTCACCTTTATCAATAAAGAAATTCCACACTTGCAACACCTAGCAGAATGTCAGGTACTTTCTTTTCTTTCCGAGCACCGGTGTCTGCTGACACTAACCAATGAGAAAACATTATTTATGCACATCTATCAAAGGTTTGACCAGAGAATCACACTTGATTCAATGCAAGATCAATGGCCTGTCACATGATCACATAGGCTTAAAAGATCCCATGCGATTATACGACAGCCGTCCGATCTTCTCTTTACTACTTTAAACCCTTGGAGATTCTTCTGTTACCGGCCCTACTATTCTTGGCAAATAGAAGGTCACCACTTGTGAGATACTTGTCAGTGGTCTCACCTTGTTTTCACATTAGGATTTGTTATAAAATCAATGGTTATTTCACATGTTCGCATGGCTTGGAAATATTCCATGCGAACACGCGACCGCCATTAGATCTTCTTTGAAGATTCATGGTGGGATGAAGCTTGAAACATTAGAATACAAGGTAATTAGGTCATAAGAAATGTTATTTATACCACCGGGTTTCTAGACTTAGGAAGAAATATAACCCCCGCATAAAAATAAATGCATGTGCTCTTTAATTGACCTAAGTGACTTAAAAAGTAACGCTCAAAAAGAAATGAAGTAATTGACTTAGGATTTATTTTGAAAATGGCAAACATTTTGGGGTTTTTGACATGAATTTGAAATTCTTCAAGGACAAGACCTAGGGTAAGGATTTTTGAAATAGGGTTATGATAATTTTTTGAAGAAATTCTGGCACCTATACCTAGGATAACTTCACAGACCAGAGGACTAAACCAACGTTTGGACAACAACCTCAGAAATTTAAGAATACTCCCAATAGTGGCTCTATCTGAGGATGCTTGATTGCAAAATCATAGCAAGAACTTATGAATCTCTGGGAGGTAGACCACAAGACCTTAACCTAAAATAGGAAATAAACACACAACAGAAACAAACACACCTATACATATATACAAGCCTACTGTGCATGGAAAAAGAATTAACTGAAGAAAATTTTTAGGAATTGTCCATGCACTGGCAATTCCTGCTCTTCACCATCCAAATTTTGCAAGAAATATGAGTCCTTACCATGGGTATGATGAAAAATATAAGGTCCCATCCATAAGGACTCAAATTTTTTGTGTTTCCCTTTATCTTCAGCCCTGGCATTCCATTGGAGAACCATATCACCAGGCTGGAATTTTCTCACAGTTGCTCTCTTATCAAAAAGATATTTCATCTTCTACTACAACTTCATATTTTCCTTTTGTCCCTCCCTTCTAATCTCATCTAATTCAATCAGCTGAACCATTCTCTCCTGCAGTGGATCACTGATTTCCATGTCCTCTTCTTGCATAAACTTATAGATCGGAAGGAGGTTATTTATTGGCAATCTTGATTTAGCACCATATACAATTTCAAAAGGGGTCTTACCAGTAGCCCTCTTCTCAGAAATCCTATCAGCCCATAGTGCTAACTTTAATTTTACATGCCAACTTCTCTTATTCTTTTCTAGGGTTTTCTTCAGAATCTGCAAAATACTCTTGTTGCTAGATTCAGCCTGTCCATTAGCTTGTGGATGATAAGGGGATGAGTAATACTATGCCCATTTCTAAAAAATCAGTGATCTCCTATGACCTGAAGCTCATAGCATTGTCAACAACCAATTTAACAGGAACACCAAATCTAGTAATTATGTTGTTCATCAGAAACTCGATCACAATAGCACTGGTTTCCCTTTTGGTTGGGATGGCTTCAATCCATTTGGTGAAGTAATCAGTAGCCACCAAAATGTGACTATGTCCCCCACTAGACTTCTCAGAGAATTCTCCAATAAAATCCACACCCCACATTGCAAAAGGAGCTTCTGCAACCACAGGGTTCAATAATAATGCACCTGAAAACTTCAATTTTTTAGAGAACCTTTGACAAGGTTCACATTTCCTCACATAAGAATGAGTGTCTTTGAACAACATAGGCCAATAGTATCCTACTCTTAAGATTTTATGAGCTGTTGATCGAGCAAAATGATGTCCTCCACACATTCCAGAGTGTATTTCCTTTAACATTCTCTCTGATTGATGCTTATCTAGACAAAAGAGTAAAATACCATCATTATCCTTCTAGTACAAATCACCCTAGATCAACACATATCTCTGAGCTTGCAATCTCAGACTCCTTTGATTATCATTTAAATCAGGTGGACATTTAGCATTTTTAATAAAATAAAAAACATCCTTGTACCAGGGTTGCATTTCAATACTAGTTATCATATCAATGTTAATAGCAACATTATTTACCTGAACAAGGTCCATGTTTTCCTCAGTCATTAACTTAGCAAGTCCCAATCCTCTCACCAATTTTGTAATATGAATTTCCAGGTCAAACTCTTGAATCCTATTTATCCATTTGCACCTCTTTCCTGTGACTTCACTCTATGTTAAGATATCCTTTACCGCAGCATGAGGCACATAAGCACTAACCTTTGCACAGACCAGATATGGTTTGAAAGCTTTGACTACCTTCACAAGTGCATAGGCTTGCTTTTCCATTAGTTCATAATTTAATTCAGCAGATTGTAATGATTTGCTGAAAAAGGCTATAGGATGCTCATACCCTTCTTGATCCTTTTGCAAAAGGATGGCTGCAATAGTATGAAAAGATGCAAAAGAAAATAGAGAAAATGGTTTCAAGTAATCAAGGGATACCAAAACCGGGGCCTCCTGAATTGCTTGTTTGATTTTTGCAAAAGCTTGCTGAGCTTCAAGGTTCCAATCAAACTTCACATCCTTCTTTAGGAACTTCACTATGGGCTTGACCAATTCTGCAAAGTTAGCAATAAATCTTCTTACAAAATTAATCTGTCCCAAAAATGACTGGACACCTTTTATGTTCTTTGGTGGAGGGACCTTTTGAATCGCTTCTACTCTTTCAGGATCAATCCTGACTCCTTCTTTTGACACTATGTGTCCAAGTAACTTCCCCTCTGTCACAGAAAATTGACACTTTTTGGGATTCAAGGACACACCAAATTCTAAGGCCTCAAGAATGACCTTCTCCAAATGGGAACAATGATCCTCAGCTTTCTTGGAATAAGCAGTGAGATCATCTTGATAAACAACCATTAAAACATTTATCAATTCCTCAAATGCAACATCCATGGCTCTCTGAAATGTTGCTCCAGCATTTTTTAGACCAAAAGGCATGCGAACATATACATATGTTCCCCATGGGGTTGTAAAGGCTATCTTAAATTATTCTGATTCTTTGACCATCACTTGATTATACCCGGAGAAACCATCCATCATTGACAAGAGTTCACATCCAGTCACCCTATGTAGCATAGCCTCCATATTGGGCAATCCATAGTTATCCTTAAGTGAAGCTACATTTAGGTTCCTAAAATTAACACAGAGCCTAATATCACTGTTCTTTTTCCTTACTGGCACAAGATTCGAGACCCAAGTTGAGTGCCTAATTGGTTCAATAATACCAGCATCTCTTAGTTTTGTCAACTCAACTTGCATCTTGGTAGCCAATAAAGGGTTAATGGGTCTCTGCTTCTGTCTAAAAGGCCTGGTTTCCTCTTTTAGAGGAATTTCATGCTGAAACAAGTCAGCCCTATAAGCTTTGAGGTCATCATAGGACCAAGAAAATACATGCTTGTACTTTTTTAGAAGTCTTATCAAATTTCCTCTGATCTCTTTACTCAGTTTCTTGCCAATGTATACCATTTGTGGGGAGTTTTCTGAACCCAAGTTTATTTCCTCCAAGTCCTCCATTTTAGTGTTAGACTTCTGAGACAAAAAACCATCATTTATTTTGAACATTCCTTCCAATTTTACTAACCCTTTAGGTATGTGGTTGGATGGCAACTGCACTATCTCATTCCCCATGATGCATTCTTTTCCCTCAACAAACTATTGTATCTCATTGAGATCTATTTGTTGACCATCATATTGATCAAGGCTTTGAAGGAACCTAAGGATATCTAAGTCATCCTTAAAAACTTGCCAATTATATACATTGTCAAGCACTGCAGGCCTAGATTTGACTTCTAACATAGACACACCAGTGAGGGTTATATCTTCACTCTTAAGGGCAACATTTGCAAGAAAATCTGCCATGATATTATTGGATCTTTCTACCCAAAGTAGATTGAAAGCATCAAAAAACTCTAGCCTATCCCAAACAGCATGTTTATACAATTTCAACTTTTCATCTTTAGAAGCATACTGAGATCTCACTTGGGCTATAATCAACTGGGAATCACCATGAACTTTTAAAGATTTAATACCATGTTTTATGGCCACATCTAACCCCAGTATCAAAGCCTCATACTCAACAGTGTTATTTGTACACTCAAAAGTTAACAAGAAAGAGTATTTAAATGTAATACCTGATGGGGAAATGAACACCACACCGGCTCTTGATCCTTCCTTGGAGCATCCACCATCAAAGAACATTTTCCAAAGCCCATCTTGCTACAAAATCAACTCATCCACAATTGGGTCTGTGTTTTTTAACTGAGGTACTATTTCTTCAATCACAAAATTGCTCATGTCAATATCTACAAAACAATTTAGATCCTCCGGAGCAACCACTTCAATCATGACTGAAGAACGGGGCTCCCTGTACAACTTTACCTCAGTTCCATTTATTGGGATGGTAGCATATGATAAATCTAGTTGCAACTTTCCACCCAATGTTGCAGCCCATTGTCTTGATAATAACATGCCATAGTGAGGTTTTGTATCAACAACAACCACATCCATTTTATATGTGGCTTCTGGGAATGCAGCAATTTTCACTTCAATTCCAATCAGGCTCCCTACAACAGGTACTGCCCTTTTTTCCATGGCATAACACCTTCCACTGGATGTATCAAATTGCAATCCTAACTCCTTCATCACTTGGTAAGGCATTACAGTTGTAGCAGCACCAGAGTCAATCATGCAATTTTTCAACAAAAAATTATTTACAAGCAAAGTAACATAGAAAGGATTGATAGAAGAGGGTTCCTGTGTCACAATTGTCCCAACACATACATCAAAGATGTCATTAATTGCAATTGGCTTGTCCAGGAATTTCCCTTCATCTTGTAAAACATGAGTAGTTCTCTGCTCACTTATGAGAGCCAGGGCTGCTACTTTATGCTCTTCTATTTTCAACATTTCAAGCAGAGGAATGGAAACCTTCATTTGGGACAAAGCATGTCTCATATCAAAAGTAGGGGAGTCAGTACAAAAATTAGGGTGATCCTTTGACCTGCCAAATTTATTTTTCACCTTGTCGGCAGTAACTTCTTGTTTCCCTTTCTTTTTAGCTTCAAACCCTTCATCTTTACTATTCACAATATTGGGCTTTGGGGAGTCCTTATTCTGAGGATTACTTTTGACAAACATTGATCTAGGGACTCCCTGATCATTACCTACCTTTCTATTCCTCAAATTGTATGAGGATTTTGCTTGTGTAATAGCAGCCATAATTAAAATCTTAATTTCTTCTTCACTGGGCTTTCTCCATTGTCTTTCATCTGACCCGGATTCTACCATGTGAGTCTTATAGTCATCATTATCAAACTCTTCCTGATCAGACTGAGTAAATATTTGTTGTTCATAATCAGAGAAAATATTCTTCTTATGATCAACATCAGGGCAAATAAATTCATCATCTGAGGACTCAAGGTCCTCCATTAGTTCAGTAGTAAACATGTTAATAGCAGGTTTTTTAGATCCTTCATAATCTCCTGCATATGAATCACTGGCCTCTTCTCCCAGAGCCTGAGCAACAACACACTGGAATGGTGAGTGGGGCATACTACAGGCCACACACCAAGGGGTACTTTCCACATTATGTGCCATATTTTTCTTCAAGGGATCCGGTGTATCTCTTCCCTTTTGGGGTTCATTATTATCAGGAACAGGCCTCCCATCTTTACAGTTTGTTTTTTAAGGCATATCTCTCAGATTAGGGGCCTTGTCCTACCTTTGATAAGGAGGTCTCAAATCTTGAAAGTTTCTACCACCTTTATCAAACCTTGCTAGGAAATCTTTAGTGTTACCAGGCCCTTTGTCCATTCTATCCTCCTCTTTGGATGGCCTTGCAGGTTGTGGCCTAGTTTCTTTCCACAATCTACCTTCATCCCTTTTGTACATTTGGCCAGATGCCTTTCGGTTACTTTCAATATTTATAGCCAACTTAAAAGCATCTCTAAAGGTACGGGGATTCTTGTCTCTCAAAAGGTAAGACATCTTACCATCCATAGAATTAAAATAAGTTGTCATGCAGACTGCATCATCTAGCCTCAATACTTGGAACAGTTTATACATAGCCTTTTGGAATCGGCTATTAAACTCTGACATGCTCTCATTGTAATGTTTCTTGATATTATTAAACTCATTGAGCATGTAGCTAGAGTTCACATGTTCTGCATATTGCTCTTTAAAGCATCTGACAAATTCTTCCCAAGATGCAATACTGTTCTCAGGTGACCCTCTATACCAATCCCTGGCATCCTCAATCAATGATTGGACAAAGAGCTTCATTATGACATCTTCATGTTCAATTTCATAATCATTGACCTTATCTGTAAAAAACTTCAGATGCTTTTGATAGGTAATAACATTATTCCCAGTAAATAATGGGATCTTCTTTCTGATTTTATTGGGGACAGCATTAGGTTGGCTAGGAATACCATCAAAAAATAGAGGCCTATATCTATCCAAATGAACTGGTCATCTTTGGATATTTGGTTGATTCAGAGGGGTAGTTGCAACATTTTGACAAGGTATAGTTCCCACTGTACCACTAGCTATAATGGGAACTTGATTGGGAACTGGTCTAGGTAAAGTTTGTCTAGGGTGAAAGGCTTGAGCATTTGGAAGCGAAGTATTGGGCTGACTGAAAGGAGTTGTTCCTATGGTGATAGGGATAGAGGTACTAGCGGATGTGTTCATGTTAGCATGTAGGAAGGCAATATTCCTCTTCATTTCATCAGCAGCAGCCTCCAACTCAAGTTTCTCCAGTTAAATAGCCAATTCTTCCTTTGCTTTTCTAGCCTTCTCCAAGTCTATACTTGTGTGAGAATGTACATTAGGAGGAACCACAATTTTCTTGGGCTCATTAATATTTATACCCACCAATTTCTTTTTTCCCTTATCAGGGATTTCTTTGGGAGCAGTTATAATCTCCTTATTCCTCTAGATTTCAGAGGGATTCAATTGCCTTAAGACATGGCCTCTTCCCTCAAATTCACCTTGCTTAGGTTTATTATCCTGGGCCTACTTTCTCAAATCTTCCATGTCACCAAATAAGTCCTTACTTAAACCTTGAACATCTTGGTTTAAATCACTAACTTGGGTCTCATTTTTCTTCGTTCTCTTGAGAAGTTCCTGCCTCTCTATGAGTAAATCACAGATTTGATGTTCCCTTGCTTTCAACCTATTGGCAATCTCAACTAGTTGTTCACTCTCCCTTTTTCTTAAAGCAATCACCTCTTCTCTCAACTTCTTAGAATCATAGGAGGTGGTCTCAGTAGCAAAGGTTTCTTCTGGTTGTTCCAGAGTTTCTCTTGCAGGGAAATAACCTACTTCTGTGACCTTTGTGATTACTTCTTTCTACATGTGCACACTTGGTGTAACCCTCTTGACATGTTTGGGATCATCGAAAGAGGATGAAGACTCATGAGGGAGTGGGACATGAGATCTTTCTCAAGAAGGGCCTTGGGAACTAGTAGTATGCTGACCTCTTCTAGACCATTGTTTCCTACTTGGTGTATGGAGCTCGTCACCCATATTATCTTCGGGGTGATCTTTGTAATAAGACCTAGTGTACCTTGGCTGACTCATGGTATAGCATGACAATATTAGCAAAGTTTATAACAATTAGCAACTGGTAGCACAGAGTTTAGAGTCGCCACCAACTTTTATGTGGGAATGAAATTATTCTATACTAGTCTACAAATGCACAATAGACAGGATTTGTACTAACCTATTGTACACTATTCAGAAGGTTATCCCTGGCAGAGTCACCAATTTCTTAGCTCTTTTTCATGTAGAATCACCAATATAGTTTTCAAACTTGACTCTTGAGTTCTCAACTTCAAATTCTTACAGGAAAAAGGCTAATTGATAAGGACCAAGTCCTTCTTCTACCTCGGGCTCCACAGACCCAGGTGGGTGTACCTATCTTCAGACTCAATGCTCCATAATGATATTAATGGAAGTAAACACTCATTGCAGAAAAATGGCAAGTGTGAAAAGGATAAACTCCTTCTTTTCAAGCTTTGAACTCGGGCAGGTTAACCCATGTCAGATCTACTTCTTGAAAGGATCACAACACTAGTTTATATCCTTGATACAAACTTTACCTTCTCATTCATTCAAACATACATGAAAGTAAATTATTATTTAAGCTTTGTTGAGGGTGAGATCTCTGCAAAATCGAGGATAGACCAATGCCTTATCTTCGGGTATAGAGTCAAATAATGAAACATATACTTACAGAAATCTTCTAAATGAAACACAAACAAATCCCAGATGAAATGCATTACAATTCATCCTCTCTTAAACACATTTGATCATCAAATTCTTGCCAAATTCCTAAGCTCTCAAAGATTTACCTAAAGACATTACCCTTTCCTTGAAAGGAGCTATAGATTAAAATCACAGATACCTTGTAAATGGTATATCAAAACTACCTTATAGATTCAATATACAAAAGCCACATAATTCAAACAAGAAGACAATTGAAATCATGCAAGGGAATTCTATTGTATTCCAATAAAATTTTACTATATCAATACATTTCAAAATCTGATAAAATATTCTAAGATTTCAACAATGGAGCCAAGCCTCTACAGTATATTTTTCAACCTCTCTTGAAATGATCAAAGAATTACTACTTATACCAATCAGCCATCTTGGAATCCTCCAAAGCATGCAACAAGCTTCAGATGGCTGTTAAAAGATCTTGCACTAAAAAATAAATTACAAACAAAGAAAGTTGTTTGCAACAACAGATTACAAATATCTTATTTCCAACAATCCCGCAGGTGGCACTTTGTCTAAAGATATTTCAGAGCAGTTGCTAAATTTGTCGCATGAATGATGACTGCCATCCGGCTAATTTACATCATTCTTTGTTTGAAACGGCTCTTCCTCCAATTCTGTATCAAGTTCCTTACGTAATTCAAATTTGACGAGGTGTCACATTCATGTCTATGATAACTTGCTTGACATCTTTGTCCCTTTTTACCTTGATCTCCAAAGGTTTGGAGTACTAGCACCTGCCGCTTCTTCACTTGATTGCCCTTTTTTCTGAATCTTCTGATAGATATGTGGATTCCCAAATCATGTAGGTTTCTTCACTTGGCCAATGAAAGGCAAGGACCTCATCTTTCTTTGCGGACAACTTTTCCCACTCAGCAACCAACTGATGAACCTCTATTCTCACATTAGCAAAGTATAACCTAGCATCCTGAAGGAGTTCAATAAAATGTACGAATGGGTATTATCATCTGTACATAGAATGGCATTTACTTTGGTTAGTACTTGTCTATCTATTTTCTACATCCATTGACCTTTATCTTTGATTACCCCATCTGCCTTAATAAGACCAGGGAAAATTTGGAAATCATCTTGGAAATATCTTGTCCTTAAGATTTCTGACCTTCTTATACTCTCCCTATTTACCTCAAAGTCAAAAAGATCCTTGATAACCCTGTAAGTACTTGCTAGCTCAATATTTACAACACACTTATCCTTATTTTGATCAAACCATGACCTCAGATTATCTTTTCTTGCAGTCCATCTTTCCAAAATTTTGTCCACAGTAGCCACCTCTTTCTGAAAAATTGCTAAGACATCTGCCAATTGTTTTGCAGATTTGTATATTTCTTTAGGTCTCACCTTTGCAAAAAAATGTGACACAACATCTTTTATCTTCTCAACTAACCTATCCTTTACTTTTTGATCAATATCCTCTTCATCTATGGAAGGAGGAAAAGGGGAAGGGGGAAGTTCAATAATAGGGCTTGATGAGGAAGGCCCTGCAGAGGAGGAAGCTATCTGAATTTTCTTTGATAATTGTATTGGGCCTTGTTCTCACAATTTCTTTCATAAATCTGCAATCAGAATATCTCTCAAGAATCCCCTATTTCATCTCACCATAAATCTTCAAAACTGTTTCCAGTTTTGCAGTGAGCTCTTCCTTCTCTTTAGCTTCCTTTTCTACCACCTTTGCTGTTAATTTTTTCGTGGCCATTACCATACCTGATGCTTCCACCAAAGAAGTATCAGTAACTCTTCTTACAATTAAACTCCCTGAGAGGTTATCTTTGACAATTTGCTTTCCTTTATCACTTTCATTCTTCCTTAAAGACCACATTACCAATGCTTGATGATTATCACTGAAAGTGACTCCCTTAACAGCTTGTTCTACTTCCTCTAGACTTCTATGGAGAGGAGTGGTTTTTTTTCTGACTGCATCAAACACTTCTGCATCAGCTATATCCCATTCTGGGAGGATCAGTACTCCTGACATCTTTACCATATCTCTTCCCCATTCTGGAGTGATTTGTTTAAACTTTGCAGTCATCTCTATTTTCACTTCTTCCTCTATGACTTGTAAATCCTTCTCCGGATTTTCTTCATGTCTCTTCTCACAGATTTCTTGAAATTGTTTGATGTTTAATTTCCAAAGAAATTGCATAAAGGCCCTAGTTTTAACAAAAGTGTCATCAACCAAAAATTCTTCACAAGCTTGCTTGATTACAGGGTCCAGTTCAGTACTTGCTAACTCCCCTCCTGTTAAATCCAACTTGGGTTCTTCTGGTAGCTCTGGCACTCCCTCATTTACTTCTTCATAAGTCATAAAGATTTGACCTAGAGCATCTACTTGCTGTACTTGTTCTGCAATCTCTTGGTCATCAAAAATTCTTATAGGAGACTGTGATGGGGAGTACTCCATTTCCACATGAGCAGGTCTCTCTTCCAATCTTTGCCTTTTTGATGGGGGTGGAGAATCAATTATATCTTCAGAAGTTTGAGGAGGAGGAGAATCGGGGATCTCCACAATCTCCTTTCATTTTCCAACCTGTTGTGAGGTTGATGGGATATCCCTTTTATCCATTTTCTTTTGTTGGCTCTCTTCTGGTATCACCACATTATAACCAGTCTTCTTTTGCACCATGTACCTCCCCAGGGGTAACCCTTTTGCAAACACAGGCTTGCTCAACAATTGTCTAGCCTTTTCTGGATCATCCTTCATAACCTTTTCCTTCTTCTCATTTAAGGTCTAAAAAATATCCTGAAAACAATTCATGAGATTGTTTATTTTCTTCCCCATTGGAGTTATGCTTTTCAGGGGATCCCATCTCGAATCAAATTGTCAGATAAAATCTAGTGTCTTCCTGTATACCAACCATTTTTCTTTCATAACCTCTTGTTCCTGTATCTTTTCTACGTTCCTGATAATATCTTCAGGGAAATTAAAAATATGGTTGATCATGGCACACTTGGCTCTCTTTTTAAACATTTCATTATAGAAACCATCTGGATCTGCTATTCTAGCAATTGCAGTAGCCATATGGTATGGAGCCAAAATTTTATCCATGTAAACCCATCCACCCTTGGTAATTATGAATTGATGGGCAATGGTAACATTTGGGAATAAAGTTCCCTTGCCTTTCCCAGTGAGGGCACACTCCTCAATATCTCCTAATTGCCTCAAGAACTCTGCAATTCCAATCCTAAGGGGTACCTGATAGGGAAATATAAAAGGGGTCCCCCTGAAACCATACAACCTGATAACAGTTGATACATTGTAGAAAATAACATCTCCCCAATTGTGTACGATGTTCAGGTTCTTAGCAAACTGGTTTGGCCTAACAAGTTGTGCCAACATTGTTGGGATTCTTGGGTTGTGTAAGATAAATAGCTTCCTGAGTCTAGCTGCAAAACATTTATCAAAATTTATGAAACTATGATCCTTCTTATCCCAGGTCATTCTGAGGCTCCATAGTTGGACTGGCATGTCTTCACCATCCTTCTTTCTCACCAATTCCATTTATTGTTCAAAATAGCTTGCTCCTTTGAACAGAAACATGTACATTATGAAAGAGTACCAGCAAAAGGGCCTGTCACCTTCATTCTTTCGAATCTTTACTAATCCATTATGGATTAATTCAACAATAAAAGGAGCAAAATAAAAAGTGATAGACACGTGTGCATGTAAAATTTGGATCATCATGCACATCAAGTGTATTGGCATCCTTTCACTAAAATCCTCTCCAAAAACTTGACATAATGACCAATATGCACCCCTAGCTCTGAGATCAAAATATTCTATTTTAAAAGGCTCCGGAGTGTTCTGCCCCACAACAACTATTTTTCCAATTTTGGTGCAAAAATCCTTCAACAACTTGCCTCTAAAATAGTTCCTTTGTGCATTATACACTTTCCTTAGTTCTTCAAAGTTAATGCTCTCCAAATTTTCTGAGGGTTCACTTAACCCGAACACCTTCCTGATTTCTTCAGCAAAAATTTTAAACAATAACACTCCCTTTGCATCCCTAATTTATTTAGTGATTGGATCATAATTCTTTGCAACCTGGGTCATCAAATCTACATCTAAAAAGACACCAGGCACGACAAGTTTTCCTAGGTCAGACTGCCATATATTGCTTGCAAGGTGAGGGGCATTTCTCTAACTAAAACCTACTTTGAATAATTCCAGTTCTGTGGTATCAGAGTCACCTCTTGCATTGATAGTACCAATTTTGGCCTCTCTAATAAAACCTATCATGTCATATAAACCTTCTGCTATTTTTACCCTAGGATCTTTGGGAATCAAACTCTTGTTTTTCACCGGGGTAGTGGAAGAGCCGGGAAGTAACTGCAATAAATCTTTGTGCAAACCTCTTCACTATACTCTATTTTACCCGACA
Source organism: Chamaecyparis obtusa (assembly GCA_027943335.1). Taxonomy (NCBI): domain Eukaryota; kingdom Viridiplantae; phylum Streptophyta; class Pinopsida; order Cupressales; family Cupressaceae; genus Chamaecyparis; species Chamaecyparis obtusa. Next base: position 822,856 of record BSBK01003159.1, read on the forward strand.
ATTCTTTCCTTGGGGCCATTTTAAAGTTTATCTTTAAAAGAAACCTTTGCAAGATAGACAAAATATAGAACTGTGATTCTTTTAGTAAGGAAGCAAATCGCACAAGAATTTCACCAACCTTTTTTCTCAGAAACCACCCGAGAATAGCAGCCAAACCTCAGAATTCTTCACGCCTGAGTCTCTGCAAATTTTTGATCTCTTTGTGCTTCTGAAAGTGCATGAAATTCTGATATATGAGCACTAAAGTAGTCCTGTCAACAATTAATTTAGCAGGATTGAAACAATTACTCCTTCGAAAGACCGAACTGTCACTTCTTCAACCGGAAGCCTCAACTTTGCACCATTTTATCTTCAGTTTGAAAGAGAACCGTCGATCCTCATTAGCAGATGATCTAATGGCCTATCGCATGATCGCATGGCGTAAAAAATACTCATGCAAACATGCAACTAACCGTCACATTACCTTTCTATTTTTGGCGGTCTCTTGTAACTTCCTCCGTTAACATAAAATGCTATTCGCATGATCGCCTAGCTTAAAAGAAGCTTATGCAAACATGTGAAAACCTGTTAGCATTCACCGTCACTGTCTTCTTTTATATCGCTGGTCCCACCTCACCTTTGTCAATAAAAAAATTTCACGCTTGCAACAACTGGCAGAATGTTAGGTACTTTCTTTCTTTCTGAGCATCGGTGTCTGCTGACACTAAGCAATGAGAAAACATTATTTATGCACATCTATCAAAGGTTTCACCAGAGAATCGCACTTGATTCAACACAAGATCAACGGCCTGTCGCATGATTGCATAGGCTTAAAAGATCCCATGCGATTATACGACAGTCGTCCGATGTTCTCTTTACTGCTTTAAACCCTTGGAGATTCTTCTGTTACCGGCCCTACTATTCTTGGCAAATAGAAGGCTGCCACTTGTGAGATACTTGTCAGTGGTCCCACCTTATTTCCGCATCAGGCTTTGTTATAAAATCAACGGTTATTTTGCATGTTCACATGGCTTGGAAATATTCCATGCGAACACGCGACCACCGTTAGATCTTCTTTGAAGATTCACGGTTGGATGAAGCTTGAAACATTAGAATACAAGGTAATTAGGTCATAAGAAATTTTATTTATACCACTGGGTTTCTAGACTTAGGAAGAAATATAACCCCCACGTAAAAATAAATGCATGTGCTCTTTAATGGCCTAAGTGACTTAAAAAGTAACACTCAAAAAGAAATGAAGTAATTGACTTAGGATTTATTTTGAAAATGGAAAATATTTTAGGGTTTTTGACATGAATTTGAAATTCTTCAAGGACAAGACCTAGGGTAAGGATTTTTGAAATAGGGTTATGATAATTTTTTGAAGAAATTTCAACACCTGTACCTAGGACAACTTTACAGAGCAGAGGACTAAACCAACATTTGGACAACAACCTTAAAAATTTAAGAATACTCCCAACAGATGTGACGGGGTCACTTCTCAAATTACCCTAGGTATCTGATGCGGGAGCATCCTGGGTGTAAGAGAAATCTTGCATCACCCAAAAATATTTTTGGTTTCTTTTCAATAAGGGCTATCTTGTGCAGAGCTTCTATTTTTGGAAATTTACTATTTTTAGTAAGTTTTATGTTCATGCTCAGAATGGTCTATTTCCTTCCCTAGAGGTTCATTTTGATTTTATCAGCCTGCCAATGAAGTTTCATTGCCAGATCAAGTGTATTTTTGAAGATATTGAAAATTTTTGATATTGGCAGTAGGGTACAGAAACTTCAAACTCAGTTTTGAAGGCTTTAGAAGCCCTGGATGAGGTCGAAACTTTGGCTAAATAAAACTTCCTTGATTCAAGTGTTGTAGAGAACTTCACACCCTTTCTGAAATGGGGTCATAATGGTCAATTAGGTCAACGAGTGATGACTTATGGTCTCTGAAAGTTGGGTCACTTGAGATGGCGAAAAATGATTTTCCTTCAAAATTTTTGTTTGGGTTTCAAAAGTTGTTTTGAGCTGACTTTGATATAATAAATCGTAAAATAAAATAATTATAAGTTTGGTCAGCCTTATTGGCTAAAATTCTAGAACCTTCCTAGGTAGTAAAAAAATTGTCTATATAAGGAAGGTTGTAGTGTTGTCTTAAAAATAAAGAATTGTCTATAATGAGTGAAATAGAAATAAAGAATAAATAATAAATTAAGAATTTTTGGCTATTTCCAATCCATAATACAATATTGACCTTATTATTACTTCAATCCTTGAGAAGGGAGAAGACATTGGAGGCTAACCAAAGCACTTAGAGACCATTAATAGACTACCTCAAAGATTACAAACTCAGCCTTTAACCTATCTCGAGCTCAAGCTCTCAAGGTTAAAGAGGGGGCTGGTCCCTACCCTATCTTGGGAGCTACCCTATTGGATTTAGATTGCCCCTCTTTGGTGGCCTCTACCTTCCATTCTTGTGTTTGAAGTAGTAACAAAAATCAATTTTATATTATGTTTGGGATTCTTGATTATCTTAATTTCTTATGAACATAGATAATTTGCTATTAATTAATTAACACAATAGAACATTCTATTTCACTGATTATAGACAACTCTGTTACTCACTGTCAGAGTAACCACTGTTCCAATAATAGAACTATTAATACTCGCTGGAGGATGTCAATTATGACCCTCCGTCTTCAGCGATACATATTCAGTCAACATATATAATAGAATATTCAAATATATACTTTATATGTATATATCCTTCATATCTAACTAACTAACTAACTATATATATATATATATATATATTAGATATACATTAGATATCTATATAATTCTTATGTAACTAAAAAAATGTCTTTTATATTTTAGATATTCTTTTATCTAGATAGTTTATATATATATATATATATATATATATATATATATATATATATATATATATATATATATATATATATATATATATATATATATATATATATATATATATATATATATCTGTGTGTGTGTGTGTGTGAGATTCAATTTTATTAATATATATTTCTGATCCATTACTAGTTATATATAAAACTTATATATATATAGTCATTCATATATATACATAACTTTATCTGATTTCACTGTTATTTATATATATGATTCCAGTAATTAATATATATATATATATATAATATATATAATCTTTATTATTAATGAATGTTCATATAATATATGTCTGATTATTATTATTACATATATATTTATTATATCTATATTACTATATATATATATATATTATTTTCCAGTTGTATATTTATTTATAATATAAACCACTAACAATATATAAACTTCTCTGAATTTTCAACAGAATACATACAACACATCTTCTTTGAGACCCAGTGTTGTTCACTGTCATTGTCAGTGTTGGGAGCCTATCTTCTATGCTGACTTCCCTTTCTTCCTTCTTAATCCTTGCCAAAAATGTCCCTTACTAGTTTCTTATCAATCCTGAAACAGAAAGTTACAGAACAACCTATTTTAGCACTTCCGAATTTTAATAAGGTGTTTCAAGTAGACTGTGATGCTAGTGGCACTGCAATAGGAGTTGTTATGAGCCAAGAAGGTAAACCCGTTGCTTATTTCAGTGAGAAGTTAAATGATGCCAAGAGAAAATATTTTTTTTATGATCAGGAATTTGATGCTATAGTTCAAGCATTGAAGAAGTGGAGACACTATTTGCTTCCTAAGGAGTTTGCTTTGTATACTGATCATCAAGCTTTGCAATATTTGAATAGTTAAGGAAAGTTGAATCAAATGCATTTGAAATGGGTTGAGTTTTTGTAGAGTTATACATTTATTTTGAAGCACAAGAGTGGAAAGTCTAACAGGGTTGCAGATGCTCTTAGCAGAAGGCAACTATTGCTGACAGAGATGCAAATTGAGGTAGTTGGGTTCAAGAAACTCAAGAATTTGTATCCAGAAGATCCTGATTTTGGAGAAGCTTTGAAAGCTTGTACAAAACCTATTACTCTAGATAGAATGAAATGGTTAGATTTCATCATCCAGGATAATATGCTATTCAGGGGGAGTCAGTTGTGCATTCTACGAAGTTCTATGTGAGAGAATCTCATCAAGGAGAAGCATAGCAAAGGATTGGCTGGACATTTTGGTTGAGATAAAACTCTTGCTTTGGTTAGTGAGAATTATTATTGGCCATAGTTGCGACAAGATGGTAAGAAGTTTGTACAGAGTTGTAGAGTATGTCAGATGGTGAAAGGAGTGAAGCAGAATACAGGGTTGTATCATCCATTACCTGTACTAGAAAAGCATTGGGAGGATATTAGTATGGATTTTGTTCTTGGTTTGCCAAGGACTCAGTAGAGACATGATTCAATTTTTGTGGTAGTTGAAAAATTTTCAAAGATGGCACATTTTATTCCCTGTAAGAAGACTAATGATGCAGTTTATATAGCAGAATAATTTTTCAGAGAAGTGGTGAGACTACATGGTTTTCCAAAGAGCATAGTTTCAGATCAGGACACTAAGTTTGTTGGATATTTCTGGCGTACATTGTCGAAGAAGTTAAAGATAGATTTCAAGTTCAATTCACCATATCATCCACAGACTGATGGATAGACATAGGTAGTGAATAGGAGTTTGGGAAATTTGTTGAGATGTTTGGTTGGAGATAAGCCAATATGATAGGATTTAATTTTACCACAGGTAGAATTTGCATACAATAATTTTGTCAATAGGAGCACTAGTAAATAACCATTCTAGATTGTATATGGAAGTAGTCCTAGAAATGTATCTGAATTGAGAAAGATAGATAAAGGAGAAATAAGTAGTGCTGAAGCTAAAGATTTTGCAAAATATTTGAGGAACATCCATGAGGAGGTAAGGAAGCACATTACCAAGATGAATGTGCGGTATAAGGCTAAGGAAGATGAGAAAAGAAGGCATAAGGAATTTCAGGTTGGAGATGAAGTCATTGTTCAATTGTGGAAGGAGTGATTTCCAGTTGGAACATATAATAAGTTGAAAATGAAGAAGTTTGGGCCATGTAAGATACTGAAGAAGCATGATTCAGGAAATGCATATGAGGTCGAGTTGCCTACTGAGCTGAATGTTTCACCAGTGTTTAACATTTTAGATTTTACAGAGTATCATGAAGGGGGTGTTGAAGATGAGATCACAGTAACACAGTGGACTATTCCAGTAACTAGTTTAGATATCAAGGAGATTGAGGATATACTAGAAAGTCATGTTGGCAGAAGCACAAGGAACAGGACATATGAAGAATATTTGGTCAAATGAAAAGGATGACCTGTTGAAGATTCATCATGGCTGACAAAGGAGGTTAACCATCTTGGTTTTCCTCTTCACACCTGAGACGTGACGGGGTCACTTCTCAAATTACCCCAGGTGTCTGATGCGGGAACATACTAGGTGTAAGAGAAATCTTGCATCACCCAAAAATATTTTTGGTTTCTTTTCAATAAGGGCTATCTTGTGCAGAGCTTCTATTTTTGGAAATTTACTATTTTTAGTAAGTTTTTCATTCGTGCTTAGAATGGTCTATTTTCTTCCCCAGAGGTTCATTTTGGTTTTATCAACATGCCAGTAAAGTTTCATCGCCAGCTCAAGTCTAGTTTTGAAGATATTGAAAATTTTTGGTATTGGCAGAAGGGTACAGAAACTTTGAACTCAGTTTTGAAGGCTTTAGAGGCCCTAGATGAGGTCAAAACTTTAGTTGAATTAAGCTTGTTTGATTCAAACTTTGTAGAGCACTTCATGCCCTTTCTAAAATGGGGTCATAATGGTCAATCAGGTCAACGGGTGATGACTTATGGTCTCTGAAAGTTGGGTCACCTGAAATGGCAAAAAATGATTTTCCTTCAAAAATTTTGTTTGGGTTTGAAAAGTTGTTTTGAGCCAACTCTGATGTAATAAATTGTAAAATAAAATAATTCTAAGTTTGGTCGGTCTTATTGGCTAAAATTTTGAAATCTTCCTAGGCGGTAAAAAAATTGCCTATATAAAGAAGGTTGTAGTGTTGTCTTAGGCAGTTCGGAGCAGTTCTGGGTAGATCTAGGTAATAATTCAAGGATTTTTCCTACATAATATTGTAAGGGAAATGCCCATGTGGCTTTGCATATTGTAATTCTGAAATTTGTAATTCCACATTTGTGGAGATAATAAGAAGCCCATTTTCTGTTCTTGCAATTTGTTGTTGTTTCTCTATTTTTGTTATGTGTTTTTGGTATTAAGGGGAACACCCTTCATCAAGTGGTATCAAAGAGGAAGTTCCTGAGTGTTTAAATAGATCGCCGACTATGAGGCAGTTTGCACCAGGACTGTGGTTAGAGTTTCAACGAGTAGTGTGAAAATACCTCCACAAAAAGAACGTGGTAGAAGAGCTGGTAGTGGAACACCTGAGGTTAGAGCACTCCAGAGACAAGTGTGAGCATTGCAAGAAGAGATTCATAGAGGAATGAATCTTAATGTCAAAGACCAAAGCGAGGATGAAGCTGAAGGAAAAGGAAATTCTGAAGGAGAAGTTGAAATTGTGAATCAGGAAGAAGAAAGGCTTTTTCGGGCCATTTCCAAGATCGGGAAAAGACCTGAGATTGAGATTCCTACATTTTCAAGAAATCTGAACCTAGAGGAGTTGATTGACTGGATCAATGAATGTGAAGAATATTTCAAGTATGAAGATATTGAAGATCCTGATAGGGTCAAGTTTGCGAAGGCTAGATTGAAGGGCCATGCGAAGATCTGGTGGCAAGAGATTCAATTGGAGAGAAATAGAAGAGGAAAGGAGAAAATCTCAAGATGGGATCGAATGGTGGATAAATTGAAGTGATAGTTCACTCCTGTTGATTATGAGCTTGACCAACGAAAGAAAATGTAAATTTTGAAGCAAGAAGGAAGATCTGTTTAGGAGTATATAGAGGAGTTCTATCGAATCCTCATTAGAAAAGGCCGTGCAAAAGCTGATAAGGATAAAGTTTTGTGTTACCTTAATGGGTTGAGGCCTAGCATTCAAAAGGAGTTGAATTTGGTTCAGATGAACAATATTTAAGAGGCATACCAGTTTTCCCTAAAAGTAGAAGAAAAGCTGAACAAGAAGTTTGAGAGCAGACAAAATGGAAGAGCTCGTGGTGGAAGATCTAGTGGATGGTCATATGGTGGTTGAAATGAAGATCTTAAAAAGAAGGATGAGGCTAGTAGCATTCAAAATCAGAGAGAAAACAATTTGAATCATTTCTATTATCAAAAAAATAGAGATCATAGAGGAAGAGGAAGAGGACAAGGATCTGGAAAAGGAGTTTTCCATGGAAAATGTTTTCACTATGGAGAAGAATTTCATAGGGCATATGAATGTCCTCAATGCTAAGGAATGACAGATAGGAGAACTAAAGGCTAGGCTAGAGTTGCACATGTAGATGGAGATGTCAGTTCATCACATTTTGAAGATGTTGAAATAGGAGAAACACTAATTAACAGAAGAGTCCTGCTGAGTTGGGAGAATGAACCCAAGCAAAGAAGAAGCCTATTTCGCACCAGGTGCAAGTGTGAAGGTAAATGTTGTGATGTCATTATTGATAGCGGAAGCACTAAAAATTTGGTGTCAAAAGAGATGGTGATAAAGTTGAAGCTCAAGAGAGAGAAACATCCACATCGATATCGGATTGCTTGGGTGCAGGATGACCACAAGGTCATGGTCAATGAACAATGCCTAGTGAATTTCAAGATTGGCAGATACCATGATAAGGTCCTATGTGATATCATACCTAAAAATTTAGGTCATATGTTTTTAGGTAGACCATGGTAGTTTGAGAGGTTTTTTGTACATGATGGTCGTGTGAATACCTATTCCCTGACAAAGGATGGAGTGTGATATAAGCTAAAACCATTAAAGGAGACAAAAGAAAAGTTATGTGGTAATGCAAGAATAACTTTTGTTGATGGAAGAAAATTTCTAGATGGTATGAGGCATAAGCATGTGTGTTTTTCTTTAATTCCAAAAGCTGGTAAAGAGGAAGTAGAAGATGTACCTATAGAAGTTGTAGATTTGTTGAATGAGTTTCAAGATATTGTATCCGATAATGTACCTGATGGATTACCACTAGTAAGGAAGATTAGTCATTAGATGGACCTGATTCCACGAGCTAGTTTGCCAAATAAGATAACACACATAATGACACTAGAAGAAAGTGAAGAGTTGAACAGAAAAGTACATGAGTTATTGTAGAAGGGGTTCATTCGAGACAGTCTAAGTCCCTGTGATATACCAATAGTATTAGCACCAAAGAAGAATGGAGAATGGAGGATGTGTAAAGACTCTAGGGTAATAAACAAGATCACAATCAAGTACAGGTTTCCATTGCCACGAATGGATGATATTATGGACTGTTTGAGTGGACCTGTGTATTTCTCAAAGATAGATCTGAAGAGTGGATACCATTAGATTTGGATTAGAGAAGGAGATGAATGGAAGACTACCTTCAAGACAAAAGAAGGACTACATGAGTTGTTAGTCATGCCTTTTGGGCTAACCAATGCACTGAGCACTTTCATGCAGCTCATGAACGAGGTTCTGAAAGAATTTCTAGGTAAGTTTGTCATTGTTTACCTAGATGATATTTTGATCTTTAGTAAGACATTGGAGGAGCATATGATGCATATTTGTATGATGTTTGAGAAGTTGAGGGAAGAGAAATTGTTGATTAATTTGAAGAAGTGCAGTTTTGTGAAGAAGGAATTAGTGTATCTGGGATTTGTAATTTCAACAGAAGGTCTAAAAATGGACCCAGAGAAAGTGCAGACTATTTTGAATGGCCTACTCCAAGGAGTGCTACTAAGGTAAGATCTTTTCATGGTTTGGCTAGCTTTTACAGAAAGTTTATCATAAATTTTAGCAGTATTTGTGGACCCTTGACTAAAATAATGAGAGGGGATAGAAAAGAGTTCAAGTGGAATAATGGGGCAGATAAGAGTTTTAAACTGTTGAAACATAAAGTTATAGAACAACCTATTTTAGCACTTCCATATTTTAATAAGGTGTTTCAAGTAGACTGTGATGCTAATGGCACTGCAATAGGAGTTGTTATGAGCCAAGAAGTTAAACTCATTGCTTATTTTAGTGAGAAGTTAAATGATGCCAAGAGAAAATATTTTGTTTATGATCAGGAATTTTTTGCTATAATTTAAGCATTGAAGAAGTGGAGACACTATCTGCTTCCTAAAGAGTTTTTTTGTATACTGATCATCAAGCTTTGCAATATTTGAATAGTCAAGGAAAGTTGAATCAAATGCATTTGAAATGGGTTGAGTTTTTGTAGAGTTATACATTTTTTTTAAAGCACGGGAGTGTAAAGTCTAACAGGGTTGCAGATTCTCTTAGCAGGGCAACTATTGCTGACAGAGATGTACATTGAGGTGGTTGGGTTTAAGGAACTCAAGAATTTGTATCCAGAGGATCTTGATTTTGGAGAAGCTTTGAAAGCTTGTACATAACCTGTTACTCTAGATAAAATGAAATGGTTGGATTTCATCATCCAGGATAATATGCTATTCAAAGGGAGTTGGTTGTGCATTCCATGAAGTTCTATGAGATAGAATCTCATCAAGGAGAAGCATAGCAGATAATTGGCTGGACATTTTGGTTGAGATAAAACCCTTGCTTTGGTTAGTGATAATTATTATTGGCCACAGTTGTAGCAAGATGTCAAGAAGTTTATACAGAGTTGTAGAGTATGTCAGATGGCAAAAGGAGTGAAGTAGAATGCAAGGTTGTATCAGCCATTACCTATACCAGAGAAGCCTTGGGAGGATATCAGTATGGATTATGTTCTTGGTTTTTCAAGGACTCAATGGGGACATGATTCAATTTTTGTGGTGGTTGACAAATTTTCAAAGATGAGACTGCATGGTTTGCTAAAGAACATAGTTTTAGATCGGGACACTAAGTTTGTTGGATATTTCTGGCATACATTATAGTTAAAGACATATTTGAAGTTTAGTTCATCACATCATCCACAGACTGATGGACAGACAGAGGTAGTGAATAGGAGTTTGAAAAGTTTGCTGAGATGTTTGGTTGGAGATAAGCCGATAGGATGGGATTTGATTTTACCATAGGCATAATTTGCATACAATAATTCTATCAACAAGAGCACTGATAAATCACCATTCCAAATTGTGTATGGAAGTAGTCCCAAAAATGCATTTGAATTGAGAAAGATAGATAAAGGAGACATAAGTAGTGCTGAAGCTGAGGATTTTGCAGAACATTTGAGGAACATCCATCAGGAGGTGAGGAAGCACATTACCAAGATGAATGCATAGTCAAAAGAAAAGGCAGATGAGAAAAGAAGGCATAAGGAATTTTAAGTTGGAGATGAAGTCATGGTTCAATTGTGGAAGGAGTGATTTCCAGTTGTCACATATAACAAGTTGAAAATAAAAAATTTTGGGCCATGTAAGATACTAAAGAAGTATGATTCAGGAAATGCATATGAGGTCAAGTTGCCTACTAAGCTGAATATTTCACCAGTGTTTAACATTTTAGATTTGACAGAGTATCATGAATGGGGTGTTGAAGATGAGCTCACAGCAGCACAGTGGAGTATTCTAGCAACTACTTCCGATATCAAGGAGATTGAGGATATATTGGATAGTTGTGTTGGCAGAAGCAAAAGGAACATGACATATGAAGAATATCTTGTCAAATGGAAAGGACAACCTATTGAAGATTCATCATGGATGACAAAGGAGGAGGTTAACCATCTTGGTTTTCCTCTTCACACCTGAGACGTGATGGGGTCACTTCTCAAATTACCCTGGGTGTCTAATGCGGGAGCATCCTAGGTGTAAGAGAAATCTTGCATCACCCAAAAATATTTCTAGTTTCTTTTCAATAAGGGCTATCTTGTGCAGAGCTTCTATTTTTGGAAATTTACTATTTTTAGTAATTTTTCCGTTCATGCTCAGAATGGTCTATTTTCTTCTCTGGAGGTTCATTTTTATTTTATCATCCTACCAGTAAAGTTTCATTGCTAGATCAAGTCTAGTTTTGAAGATATTAAAAAATTTCAGTATTGGCAGAAGGGTACATAAACTTTGAACTTAGTTTTGAAGGCTTTAGAGGCCTCAGATGAGGTCAAAACTTTGATTGAATAAAGCTTGCTTGATTTAGGCATTGTAGAGCACTTCACACCCTTTTTAAAATGGGGTCGTAATGGTCAATCAGGTCAACCAGTGATGACTTATGGTCTCCAAAAGTTGGGTCACCTGAAATGGTGAAAGACGATTTTCCTTCAAAATTTTTGTTTGAGTTTCAAAAGTTCTTTTGAGCTAACTCTGATGTAATAAATCATAAAATAAAATAATTCTAAGTTTGGTCCATCTTATTGGCTAAAATTCTGGAACCTTCCTAGGTGGTAAAAAAAATTGCCTGTATAAGAAAGGTTGTAGTGTTGTCTTAGGCAGTTTGGAGTAGTTATGGGTAGATCTAGGTAATAATTTGAGGCTTTGTCCTACATAATATTGTAAGTGAAATGCCCATGTGGCTTTACATATTGTAATTTTGAAATTTTTAATTCCACATTTGTGGAGATAATAAGAAGCCCATTTTCTCTTCTTGCAATTTTTTGTTGTTTCTCTATTTATATGATGTGTTTGTGGTATTAAGGGGAGCACCCTTCATCATATATACATGTATATATGCATGTATACATGTGTATATTGTTGGAGATTTTCCAGCAAGCCAGTACTGACTGTATGTTTGTCATTGATGACAACATATGGAAAGTAGCAATCTTGGAAGTCTTATGTAGTAAGATTTCAGTATATGTAGCATGGACATGATATCATCATGATATCATGGGCACAAAGGTTAACTATTAGTACATATAGTTATATAGCAGCTTGTGTCAGCAGTGTTCTTGATAGAGTAACAGGCAGTGTTCTATGTATGGTTGTCCGTATAGTTGTCATGAAGCCTTACACACTTGGATATATGTTGAAGACATGTTAGTGATGTGTCAGTTATAGACGCATAGTCTTATATTTAGTAGAAGTGAAGTTATGAAGTCACTATTCACCAGTAGCAGTTTCTTATGTTTATTCAGAAGAGCCGATAGAGATTTTATTGGTTCTTGAGTTGCACCTATCTTTAGGGTATGTGCCCTTGGAGTTAAGCTTAGAGAAGAGTTATTAATGTTTGGTTAAGAGCACATGACTTAATTCAACTTACAGAGAAAGATCCAGTTGTTTTGGTAGAGCCGACAGTGTGTTGTGTGTGTCTACAATTATCTTATTAGAGAGGTCCTAGAATGTGTTGCGTGCATAGTAGAGCTGACAGAATGTTTATTGGACTTTTTTATGGTTTCTCTAATATGATTTCAAGGTGGTTCTAACAGGCCAACTTAATAATATCATTTAGATGATAGATATTTATAGGAAATCATTTGTGATTGCTTGAGTGTGGTTCATAGTTGATTAAGAAGTGTAGAGAAAAGTGTGCGAAGTGTTGAGTCATCAAAAGAAGGTCTATGTGACCAAGTAAAGTATTTGTGATATACAATGGAACTAATCCAGACAACAGGTCAAAGTGCAGTTCACCAAGATCCAGATATAGTGTGTATTTGTTATTCAGAAGGTTGTAGCCTTTTCCCCTTTGAGCTGTGAGCTCTCGGATAGTGCGTCCTCTCCCCTAACATGGAAAATTGTAAAAGAGTCCTAATAGGGTCTGACCCTTGACCAGGTCTACTATACTAAATATATTGTAAAGAAACTCCTAACAGGGTTAAGGATCTTCTAACAAGGATCCAAATACACTAGTGTAGAATATTAGTGGGTGTCAATTCCCACCAGGGTTTTTACCTATTTGGGTTTCCCCATAACCAAAATATTGGTGTTGTGTTCATGTGTTCTTTCATTTTTTTTATGCTTTATGTTTAAGTATACTTAATTGGATAAAGAATTGAAACTTGTAGATAACTGATTCACCCCCCCTCTCAGTTATCTCTTGGGACTATTCCTAACAATTGGTATGAGAGCCAAGTGCCTCGGAGAGAAAGTTTAACAGCTTGAGGTTGATCAGATGGCATACTTCAAGAAATAAATTCCTAAGCTCGATGGAGAGAATTATCTTGATTGGAAGAACAAGATGGTGACCCATTTGCAGTGCATTAATTTTGAAGTTTTTGATGTAACTATCAAAGATGCTTAGATTCCCACCTTAGAAGACCTTGCAAAGGATGATGCTACTGATAGGAAAGAGGAATTGTTTCATCAGAATGCTATGACCAAAGAATCTCTTATCAACGCCCTATCTGATGGTGAGTTTTTAGAAATAAAAAAGGTAGATACAACCCACAAAATATGGAAGCACCTAGAAGATATATTTGAAGGAGACAAACAAGAAAAGGATGCATGCAGAAAGACATGGAAGAAAAGATACAATGCATTAGAGATGTTTCTTGAGGAAAATATCAGAGCTTACAATCAAAGAATAAATGAAGCAGTTGCTGGAATCAAGAACAGTGGTGGAGAGATTTTAGAGGAGGACATTATGGACAAGTTAATGACTACTCTCACTCCTGAATATGAAAGCAAGATAAACATCCTTGATGAGACCATGTAGCTTACATCTAATTTCAAGAGAGAGACCTTGATTAGCAAAATCTTAGCTTTTGAGATTTCAAGATTGAAGACATAACCAAAGAGTGAGATAGCCTTCAAAGAAATAGTTCATGGTAAGAAATCTGCAAACACTTCTAATAATTTTGAAGATGATGATGAAGAGAAACCATTAGATGATTTCATTTCTATGATTTCCAAAAGAGAAAAGAAAGGAAAAGGAAAATATGAAGGTCAATTATCATTTAAATGCTTTTCATGTAACAAGATCAGTCACTTTGCATCTAAGTGTCCTACTAGAGCTAGAAAGTTCAAAAAAGATTTACAAGCCTAAGTACTCTAAGGAATGCTACTATGTTGGAGATGGAGTTTCAGATGATGAATCAGGTGAAGAAGAAATTGGATTCATTTCTATTGTAGACAAAATAAATAATAAGACAGTTCATGAAGATAAGAAAGAGAATCAAGTGCTAGCATTGATTTCACAAGCTGACATAAGGACATACTAGATTATAGATAGTGGTTGTTCACATCATATGACAGATGATAAAGATAGATTTGTTCATTTTGACAAATACAATGGTGGTATGGTTAGATTCAGAGACAACACTCCTAAACCAATAGTTGGTAGAGGAGCCATCACCTTGGATGGAAAGAATAGTATTGATGATGTTCTTTATGTTGATGGTTTGAAACATAACCTTCTTAGTGTTGGATAGTCACTTGGAAAAGGCTATGAGTTGGAGTTCAAAGATGAAAAATGCATCATTGATAACAATGATGGTGTTATGATTGCATCAGGCTCAAAGACAAGAGGTAATATTTTTCAACTCAATTTTGAAGCAAGTTGTTTTCTTTCTAAAGTTGATGACAATTGGTTGTGGCATAAAAGACTATGTCATATCAATTTTGATAACATAGTAAAGATAAGAAATGTAAAGGTAGTAAGAGATCTACCTAGCATAGCAAAGCCAGATGATACTATATGCAGGGAATGTGTGATGGGGAAGCATGTGAGAAATTCATTCAGGAGCAAGCAAAATTCAGTAGAGAATAAGTTGGATTTGATTCATATAGACCTATGTGGTCCAAATCAAACAAGATCATACTATGGTGAAAGGTATTTCATTTTGTTTGTTGATGATTATACTAGGATGATGTGGGTTGCATTCTTGAAAGATAAGTCAGAAGCTTTTGAGAAGTTCAAAATATTCAAAGCTAAGGTTGAGAATGAATCTGGACTAAAGATAAAATGTTTGAGATTGGATAGAGGAGGAGAATTCACATCTCTAAGATTCTATGGGTACTATGAAGAACATGGCATAAAGAGAAAGTTGAGTGCACCTAGAACCCCTTAGAAGAATGGAATTGCATAGAGAAGGAATAGGATCATTCTTGATACAGCGCGCACCATTATGATAGAAGGAAAAGTTGCACACACCTATTGGAGAGATACGGTCAATACAATAGTCTAAACCATCAATAGAATTCAATTAAGGCCTAACACTGACAAAACACCATGAGCTATGGTTTGGTAATGTTTCCATAGTAAAATACTTCAGAATCTTTGGAAGCAAGTGCTACATCAAGAGGGATGAAGCAATAGGCAAGTTTGATGCAAGAAGTGATGAAGGTATTTTTCTTGGTTACTCTACTAAAAGTAAATCTTATAGATGTTTCAATTTAAGATTGAAAAATATCATAGAAAGTGCTCATGTTAAGATTGATGAAAATTTTATGGTTCAAGAAAGATCTCATGATTACTCACCCATGATTGAAGAAGAACCTAGACCCTCCACTAGTCAAATAGTCATTGATGAAATGTTTGACAATATTTATGTATTATTCAATGACCCTGAGACAAGTGAAGAAAGTACTCCTAAGGTTGATGAGTCAGCATCACCTAAAGTTCCAAATTTTACATCTACAAATCATTCCAAGAAAGACATCATTGGAGATCAGAACGAAAAAGTCTTGACAAGATCACAAGCAAAGAACTCAGCTAGCAGTGAAGCGGTATGTTTTCTATCTCAGATTGAACCTTTAAGTGTTGAAGATGTATGTAATGATTCAGATTGGCATGATGCTATGAAAGAAGAACTTGATCAGATTATTAAGAATGATACTTGGGAATTGGTCCCAAGACCTAGTGATAAGAATGTGATTGGAACAAAGTGGATATTCAGAAACAAGATGAATGAAGATGGTACATTAGTAAGAAATAAAGCAATATTAGTATGTAAGGGATATGCACAAAGAGAAGGCATTGATTATTTAGACACATTTGCACCTGTGAGAAGATTAGAAGCTATTAAGTTGTTTCTAGCTTATGCTACAGTCAAAAACTTCAAAGTTTATCAGATGAATGTCAAGTCAGCATTCCTGAATGGATATTTGAAAGAAGTATACATTGAGCATCCAAAATGATTCACCTTATCAGAAATACCTGATATGGTATGTAGATTGAAGAAGGCCCTCTATGGACTTAAGCAAGCCCCTAGAGCATGGTATGAGAGACTAGATAGATATCTAACAAAGATTGGATTCAAGAAAGGAGTAGCAGATTGTAATCTATTCATTAGAGAGGCTTCTAAAGGTCTACTACTTGTAGCTATATTTTTTGATGACATTATCTTTGGAGGTAATGACAAACTTAGTGCTGAATTTTCTAAGGAAATGCAAAATGAATTTGAGATGAGTATGATTGGTCCTATCAAATACTTTTTGGGACTAATTGTGCAGCAGAAAGAGAAAGGTATTTTCATTAATCAGTCTAAGTATGTGAAAGAGATACTAAAGAAATTCAAGATGGATGATTCCAAGCTAGTAGGAACCCCTATGATCACTGGATGCAAGCTTACAAAAGAAGATGACTCACTAGTAGTGGATATAACATTGTACAAGTCTATGATTGGTAAACTCATATATCTTACTCAGACTAGACTTGATATTTCTAATGCAGTTGGCATGGTTGGAAGATTTGAAGTAGAACCTAAGAAAAGTCACCTCATGGCAGTAAAAAGGATATTCAGATACTTTCAAGGCACTATATACTATGGTCTATGGTATCCTAATTCAAAAAATGTTGAGCTTCATGTGTACATTGATGCAGATTAGGCAAGATGTGTTGATGATAGAAAGAGTACATCAGGTGGAGTAGTGTTTCTTGGTGATAGACTTGTCACTTGGACAAGAAAGAAACAAAATTGTATTTCTCAATCAACAACAGAAGCAGATTATGTTGCAATAGCCTTGAATTGTTCTACAATTGTTTGGATCAAGCAGATGATAAAGGATTTTGGAATTCAGATTGATTATCCTATTGTTATTCACTGTGATAACACTAGCACTATCAATATGTCAAAGAACCCTATGATGCATGCAAAGACAAAGCACATTGAGATCAAGTATCACTTCCTAAGAGAGAAAGTGATAGAGAAAGAAGTCAAGTTGGACTATGTGAGTACTAAAGATCAGTTGGCAGATATATTCACAAAGCCCTTGCCTAAGGATACTTTTGAGTATCTTAGGGAGAAGTTGGGAGTAATTCCCTTCCCTGATTCTGCTTAGAAGAAAGAAGGAAAGGCATCGATCCTCAAGGACTGATGGAAGGTTGACTACTCTACCTCAGGAGTAGTACTGGTGCTTAAAATGAATGGCACCCTTTTCCATTGATGTTAAAGGGGGAGTAATATACAAACTCATGAAAAAAAAAAGTAAAAGGAGGAGTAATATACTAAGGAGGAGCAGTATTTAGTTATGACAACAGTACAGTTGAGGAAATGGAGAATATTAGAAAATATT
Organism: Chamaecyparis obtusa; assembly: GCA_027943335.1. Lineage (NCBI taxonomy): Eukaryota > Viridiplantae > Streptophyta > Pinopsida > Cupressales > Cupressaceae > Chamaecyparis > Chamaecyparis obtusa. The sequence goes on from BSBK01003159.1 coordinate 840,274, forward strand.
GTAGCAGATGGAGGATTCATCTTTGGGGGCTTTTTGATGAGGAAATGGAGAATGTTATAAAAGAAATATTCATTTGGGTTGGTGGTAGTTTTTCATTCCACATGTTGCCATCAATGCCAAAGAGGGAGATTGTTGGAGATTTGTCAGCAGGCCAGTACTGACTGTATGTTTTTCATTGATGACAACATATGGAAAGTAGCATGCATGGAAGTCTTATGCAATAAGCTTTCAGTGTATGTAGCATGGACATGATATCATCATGATATCATGGGCACAAAGGTTAACTGTTAGTATAGATAGTTATATAGCAGCTTGTGTCAGCAGTGTTCTTGACAGAGTGACATGCAGTGTTCTATGTATGGTTGTTCGTATAGTTGTCATGAAGCTTTGCGCACTTGGATATATGTTGAAGACATGTTAGTGATGTTTTAGTTATGGACGCATAGTCTGATATTCAATAGAAGTGAAGTTACGAAGTCGCTATTCACCAGTAGCAGTTTCCTATGTTTATTTAGAAGAGCCGACAGAGATTTTATTGGTTCTTGAGTTGCACCTATCTTTAGGGTATGCACCCTTGGAGTTAAGCTTAGAGAAGAGTTATTGATTTTTATTTAAGAGCGCATGAGTTAATTCAGCTTACAGAGAAAGATTCGGTTGTTTTGGCAGAGCCAACAATGTGTTGTGTGCTTCTACAATTATCTTATTGGATAGGTCCCAAAATATGTTGCGTGCATAGTAGAGCCGACAGAATGTTTATTGGACTTTTTTATGGTTTCTCTAATATGATTTAAAGGTGGTTCTAATAGGCCTACTTGATTATATCATTTAGAGGATAGATATTTATAGACAATCATTTGTGATTGCTTGAGTGTGGTTCATAGTTGATTAAGAAGTGTAGAGTAGAGTGTACGAAGTGTTGAGCCATCAGAAGAAGGTCTATGTGACCAAGTAAAGTATTTGTGCTATACATTGGAACTAATCCAGATAGCAGGTCAAAGCGCAGTTCACCAAGATCTAGATATAGTGTGTATCTGTTATTCAGAAGGTTGTAGCCTTCGCCCCTTTGAGCAGTGAGCTCTCAGACAGTGCATCCTCTTCCCTAACAAGAACAATTGTAAAAGACTCCTAATAGGGTCTGACCCTTGACCAGGTCTACTGTACTAAATATATTGAAAAGCAACTCCTAATAGGATTAATTATCTTCTAACAAGGATCATAATACACTAGTGCAGAATATTAGTGGGTGTCAATTCCCACTGGGGTTTTTACTTATTTGGGTTTCCCCGCAACCAAAATATTGGTGTTGTGTTCATGTGTTCTTTCATTGTGTTTATGCTTTATGTTTAAGTATACTTAATTGGATAAAGAATTGAAACTTGTAGATAACTGATTCACCCCCCCCCTCTCAGTTATCTCTTGGGACTATTCCTAACAATTATACATATATATATATATATATGTATATATGCATGTATACACATGTATACATGCATATATACATGTATATATGCATATATACATACATATATACATGTATATATGCATATATACTAAATCCATCTATCAAAAACTACAAATATGAAAAAATGTAATATGAAAAAACCTAAAAATGACGTTTGCAAATTCAGAAGCCTTGGGTCCACGGGTTTCACTGTCGCCGAAAGTGACAATGAAAGTCACTTTCAGCAATTTTATTTACGCCAAGTTTAAACCTAATTCACAACTTTCAATCGAAATTCATATGCTAAGGACTTTCGATCGAAAGTCCTATATTTACTTTCGATTGAAAGTGACATAAGACTTTCGATCGAAAGTGACTTGTCTCAGGATTTTTGATCATAAGTTTTGTACTTATGATCAAAAGTATGTCGTAGTTTCTATCAAAATTCAATAAGGATTTTTTGGCCGAATTCACTTTTTGGGCCAAATTCATTCCTTCAAAAAAGTGTAACCCACTATTGTGGGTTCACCAATCTACAAGTATATAGATGTAGTTTTCCTAAATCACAAGGCCACACAAGGTGAGAGGAAACGCTTCAAAGTATTGTCCTTACAAATTTAACCCAAGTGGACACAAATCAAACTTTAAGAAATAAAAGGCATATACTAGTGATAAATCAACTAAGAGAGTTTTCTATAAGTCAACTTTAATTATTAATGAGCACAAGATTAAGACATTCTATAAACCTTGCTATGGATTGATAATATTTGGTTATAATCCTTATGTATAAATATTCAACAATAACATATTCGATTATTATGAACCACAAATACACAAGTCCCCTCTATTTGAATTGTGGGCTTACAAAAGGCATATTCCTTTGAGAATTAGATTTTCCAAACATAAAGAGGATTTATTGTATGACTTCTAAGAATCCTCTAATTCGTACAAGTATTTATCATTTAGTGGTAATTGATACCTATCAAATAGAATAACATAACATATATTCCAAGTGTTAAACTAGTAATCGCTTTATAGATTCCTAAACATAGTTAAAAGAAATGAAAAGGAGTGTCTTGAAAGAGATTGATTCTACCATTTAATGTAAGAAAAAGATTAATTCAACCTATTTAAGTTGACTAAACTTTCTATTGACAACTCATTTCATCATAAATTATACTACTTATCAATATCTTGTCTCAAAGAGCATAATTTTTTTGATAAACCAAAATATTTATCACTTTTATCAAATCTAATTATATCTGTTGTAAATATTCCCAACTAAATAACTATTTAAAATTTACATCTCATTATAATATAGTTAATAGTTAATAGTTAATGTAACCATCCTTAACTAAATGTTTTAATTGAAATTCTAATTTTAATTTTAATAACTCTCACCTATGGTATAATCAACTTTATTAGACGCTAAATCTATTAGATTCATGTACTCAAATATATCAATTTTATTTTTTCTAAAACCTTACCCATGCACAATTTTGAAATGAAAATTTCTCATTGGTATTCTCACCAATGTGTCTTTTTTTTAAAAGCTTGTTTTATGGAAAGTCTAAAATACTCTAAAGTCAAATGATATCTAATTTCCTTTCAAAAAAAATTTTTCAAAGATTCTAAATGATATCTAATTTCCTTTCAAATTGTTTTTTGTTCAAAGAATCTAACTTGTATCAAATAAATTTGGTCGATATGTTAACTTATATGATGTGGTTTTAATATAAAGAAATCATTAATATATTTCGATTATGTGCAATAACTTTCTGAAATAAAACAAAATAATCAATATATATGAAAGTGTTCACAATTTATGTACTACAATTTCAATATAGAACTTATCAATTTATTTAAACTATTTTCTATATATGTTAATATTACTTTCTTTAGCAATCAGATCTATCAACTTGTTTGGTGATAAATGATTCTTTTGTTTTACCTAACCTAAAATCAAATAAAATAATCATAAAAGTAACTAACATTCTCTATAAACAAAATTGCATTCTATTATGAAAATGATTTTTCTATATCAATTTCTATCTATTTTATAGAAAAAATAGTTAAACATTGATTATATCTTCTAAATTACCTTCCAATAAGGAAATGATTTTATTTACACTTCCTAATTGCTTCATAAAATAAAATATAGAAACTTACTATTTATATTCTATTAAATAAAGTTATATTCTAATTTATTGTCACTTCCTAATTATTATTTTAAAAATAAATACAGAAAATTTTATTCCAAAAATTATTATACCCAATAATCTAAAACATTTTAATTTTTAGATTTGAAATAAATTTTGTTATTTTATTTTGTTATAACCCATATAATCTCTTGCATATTGTAAAATGATCCATAAACATAAATATTTCTTCTCATATTTTGAGGGTAAGGAGATCTCCTCCTCTAAAAGATTGAAAATTGAGAAGAAAAGTGGCATGGAGACTGATTCAGAGGGGGAAAGTGTTGGGGGATTCTTAGATTTCAAAGGGAATCCTCAGAAAAAACATAAGGATCACAGCAAGGATTCTATGTTTGGTACTAGTAGTGACATGAAAACAGAGGAGGTTAAAAATATTGAGATCATTTTGGATATGGGTGATTAGAATGACCCTGGTGGTTAGAAAGTCCCTATCCTGGTCGACTACAATAGCTCTGTGGACGATGATGTCCCTATCTCTCCGCACAATGAAGCCACCACTGAGGTGTTTTTGGATAAAAAGGATAAAGATGTGAGATGTGATGTGACCATTCTAGACAAGGATATTCCCTCCTCCTCCAGAACTATTCCTTTTCTGAAAACTGTCGATATGCAAGAGAGAAATGTTCAGCTCCTCAAGGAAGACCTGGAGGAAAAAATTGATCTCCCTTTTGGCATTTTGCAAATAGCTAAAGCTATGTCTATGTACTCTTTCCATCTGGTTAAATGGTTTTTTCATGAAATCAAGACTTTGAGTCTTAATGATGTAGGAGCATCCTGGGTGTAAGGGCAATCTTGCATCACTGAAAAATATTTCTATTTTCTTTTCAATAAGGGCTATCTTATGCAGAGCTGCTATTTATGGAAACTTACTATTTTTAGTAAGTTGGTCATATGATCTCAGAATGTTTTGATTTCACAGTTGGAGGTTCATCTCAGTCATTTCAGCCTACCAGTTGAGTTTCATTGCCACATCATTAGTATTGGTGAAGTTATTGATGTTTTTGGGTATGAAATCTTTCAGGTCAATTTTGAAGGCCTTAGAGGCTCCGGATCACAATTGACCCCCGGCGGACTGGCACTAGTGTGTGTCAGGCATTGTAGATCTCGTCATGACATTTTTGAAAAGAGGTTACAATGGAAAAATGGAGTTACGGTTAAAAATTTATGGCCTCCGGAAGTTGGGTTACCTAAAATCATATTTTGTATTTGTTTTGAGCTGACCCTATTGTAATAATTGTGTAAAATAAATAATTCTATGTCTAGTCGGCCTAAAGGGCTAAATTTCTGGAACCTTCTCGGGTGGTGGAAATTGCCTATATAAGAAAGGTTTGTAGTGTTGTCTTAGGCAGTTGGGGACAATTCTGGGTAGTAGATCTAGATATTGATTTGAGGCTTTGTCCTACATAATATTGTAAGGGAATGCCCATGTGGCTTTGCATATTATAATTCTAAAAGTTTGTAATTCCACATTTGTAGAGATAATAAGAAGCCAATTTTCTATTCTTGCATATTGTTGTTGTTTCTCTATTTGTGGTATAAAGGGGAGTACCCTTCATCAAGTGGTATCAGAGTAGGAGTTCTTGAGTGTGTAAACAGATCACCGATTGTGAGGCAGTTTGCACCAGGACCGTGGTTAGGGTTTCAGCGTGCATTGCAAAAATGCCTCCATGGAGGGAACATGGCGGAAGAGCTGGTGTTGTAACACCTGAGATTAGGGAACTACAGAGACAAGTGCGAGCATTGCAAGAGGAGATTCACAGAGGAATGAATCTTAATGTCAAAGATGAAAGCGAGGATGAAGCTGAAGAAGAAGATCAAGAAGGAGAAGTCAAAGTTTTGAATCAAGAAGAAGAAAGACTTTTCTGAGCCATCTCAAAGATTGGGAAGAGACCTAAGATTGAGGTTCTGACATTTTCTAGGAATCTTAACCTAGAGGAATTGATCGACTGGATCAATAAATGTGAAGAATATTTTGAGTATGAAGATATTGAGGATCCTGATCGGGTCAAGTTTGCGAAGGCCAGACTGAAAGGTCATGCGAAGATCTAGTGGCAAGAGATTCAATTGGAGTGAAATAGAAGAGGGAAAGATAAAATCACAAGATGGGATTGGATGGTGGATAAAATGAAGCGACAGTTCATTCCTGTTGATTATGAGTTTGACCTTCTAAAGAAGATGCAAAGTTTGAAGCAAGCAAGAAGATCTGTTTAGGAGTATACAAAGGAGTTCTATCAAATCCTCATCAGAATAGGCCATGCGCAAGCTGATAAGTAGAAAGTTGTTTGTTACCTTAATGGGTTGAGGCTGAGCATTCAAGAGGAGTTGAATTTGGTTTGAATAAACAATATTGGAGAGGCATACCAATTTTCCCTAAAAGTAGAGGAAAAACTAAACAAGAAGTTTGAGAGCAGACAAAATGGAAGAGGTTGCGGTGGATGATCTGGTGGACGGTCATATGGAGGCCGAAATGAAGATCCAAAAAAGAAAGATGAGGCTATTAGTAGTCAAAATCAAAGAGGAAACAATTCCAATCATTTCCAAGATTAGAACACTAGAGATCAGAGAGGCAGAGGAAGAGGAGAAGGTTTAGGAAGAGGAGGCTTCCGTGGAACATGTTTTCACTGTGGAGAAGAAGGTCATAGGGAATTTGAATGTCCTTAATGCCAGGGAAGGATGGATAGGAGGAATGAAGGCTAGGCCAGAGTTGCATATGTAGATGAAGATGCCAGATCATCAAATTTTGAAGATGCTGAAAGGGGTGAAACATTGATTAACAAAAGAGTCCTGCTAAGTGGTGAGAATGAACCTGAACAAAGGAGGAGCCTGTTTTGCACTAGATGCAAGTGTGAGGGTAAATGCTATGATGTGATTATTGATAGTGGAAGCACTGACATTTTGGTGTCAACAGAGATGGTGACAAAGTTGAAGCTCAAGAGACAGAAACACCCACATCCATATCGGATTGCTTGGGTGTAGGATGACCACAAGGTCATGGTCAGTGAACAGTGCCTAGTAAAGTTCAAGATTGGTGGTACCATGATGAGGTACTATGTGATATCATACCTATGGATGCCTATCACATGTTGTTGGGTAGGTCGTGGTAGTTTGACAGATGTGATGTACATGATGGTCGTGTGAATACCTATTCCCTAACAAAGGATGGAGTGCAACATAAGCTAAAGCCATTGAAGGAGACCGAAGAAAAGGTATGTGGCAATGTGAGAATAACTTTTGTTGATGGAAGAAAATTTCTAGATGGTATGAGGTATGAGCATGTGTGTTTTGCTTTAATTCCAAAATCTGGTAAAGAGGAAGTAGATGATGTACATGTAGAGGTTGCAGATTTGTTGAATGAGTTTCAAGATATTGTATCTGATAATGTACCTAATGGATTACCACCACTAAGGAAGATTATTCATCAGATGGATTTGATTCCAGGAGCCAGTTTTCCAAACAAAGCAACACACAGAATGACACTAGCAGAAAGTGAAGAGTTGAATAGACAAGTACATGAGTTATTGTAGAAGGGGTTGATTCGAGAGAGTCTGAGTCCCTATGCTATACCAGTGGTATTAGCACCAAAGAAGAATGGAGAATGGAGGATGTGTACAAATTCCAGAGCAATAAACAAGATCACAATCAAGTATAGGTTTCCATTGCCATGAATGGATGATAGTATGGATTGTTTGAGTGGAGCTGTGTATTTCTCAAAGATAGATTTGAAGAGTGGATATCACCAGATTCGGATCAGAGAAAGAGATGAATGGAAGACTACCTTCAAGACAAAGGAAGGACTATATGAGTGGTTAGTCATGCCTTTTGGGCTAACCAATGCACCAAGCACTTTCATGTGGCTCATGAACAAGGTTCTGAAAGAGTTTCTAGGTAAGTTTGTCATTGTTTACCTAAATGATATTTTGATCTTTAGTAAGACATTGGAAGAGCATATGATACATATTCGTATGGTGTTTGAGAAGCTGAGAGAAGGGAAATTGTTGATAAATTTGAAGAAGTGCAATTTTGTGAAGAAAGAGTTAGTGTATCTGGGATTTGTAGTCTCCGCAGAAGGTCTAAAGATGGATCCAGAGAAAGTACAGGCTATCCTTGAATGGCCTACTCTAAGGAGTGCTACTGAGGTAAGGTCTTTTCATAGCTTGGCTAGCTTTTATAGAAATTTTATCTAAAATTTTAGTAGTATTTGTGGACCCTTGACTGAAACAATGAGAGGGGATAGAAAAGAGTTCAAGTGGACTAATGGGGTAGACAAGAGTTTTAAACTGTTGAAACAAAAGGTTACAGAACAACCTATTTTAGCACTTTCTGATTTTAATAAGGTGTTCCAAGTAGATTGTGATGCTTGTGGTACTACAATATGAGCTATTATGAGCCAAGAAGGTAAACCTATTGCTTATTTTAGTGAGAAGTTAAATGATGCCAAGAGAAAATATTTTGTTTATGATCAGAAATTTTATGCTATAGTTCAGGCATTGAAGAACTGGAGACACTATCTGGTTCCTAAAGAGTTTGATTTGCATACTGATCATCAAGCTTTGCAATATTTGAATAGTCAAAGAAAGTTGAATCAAAGGCATTTGAAATGGGTTGAGTTTTTGTAGAGTTATACATTTATTTTGAAACACAGAAGTGGAAAGTCTAACAGGGTTGTAGATGCACTTAGCAGAAGGCAACTATTGCTGACAGAGATGCAGATTGAGGTGGTTGGGTTCAAGGAACTCAAGAATTTGTATCCAGAGGATCCTCATTTTGGTGAAGCTTGGAAAGCTTGTAAAGAACCTGTTACTCTAGACAGAATGAAGTGGCTGGATTTCATCATTTAGGATGATATGCTATTCAGAGGGAGTCAGCTGTGCATTTCAAGAAGTTCTATGAGGGGGAATCTCATCAAGGAGAAGCATAGCGGAGGATTGGTTGGACATTTTGGTTGTGATAAAACCCTTGCTTTGGTTAGTGATAATTATTATTGGCCATAGTTGCAGCAAGATGTCAAGAAGTTTGTACAAAGTTGCAGAGTATGTCAAACGACGAAAGGAGTGAAGCAGAATACAGGGTTGTATTAGCCATTACCTATACCAGAGAAGCCTTGGGAGGATATCAGTATGGACTTTTTTCTTGGTTTACCAAGGACACAGTGGGGACATGATTCAATTTTTGTGGCAGTTGACAAATTTTCAAAGATGACACATTTTGTTCCCTGCAAGAAGACTAATGATGTTGTTCATGTAGCGGAATTATTTTTCAGAGAAGTGGTGAGACTACATGGTTTGCCAAAGAGTATAGTTTCAAATAGGGACACTAAGTTTATTGGATATTTCTGGCGTACATTGTGGAAGAAGTTGAAGATAGATTTGAAGTTCAGTTCATCACCTCATCCATAGATTGATGGACAGACAAAGGTAGTGAATAGGAGTTTGGGAAATTTGCTGAGATGTTTGGTTGGAGATAAGCCAATAGGATGGGATTTGATTTTACCATAGGTAGAATTTGCATACAATAATTTTGTCAATAGGAGCACTGGTAAATCACCATTCTAAATTGTATATGGGAGTAGTCCAAGAAATGCATCTGAATTGAGAAAGATAGATAAAGGAGAAATAAGTAGTGCTGAAGCTGAGGATTTTGCAGAACATTTGAAGAACATCTATGAGGAGGTGAGGAAGCACATTACCAAGATGAATGCACGGTATAAGGCTAAGGCAGATGAGAAAAGGAGGCATAAGGAATTTCAGGTTGGAGATGAAGTCATGGTTCATTTGCGGAAGGAAAGATTTCCAATTGATACATATAACAAGTTGAAAATGAAGAAGTTTGGGCCATGTAAGATACTGAAGAAACATGATTCAGGAAATGCATATGAAGTCAAGTTGCCTATTGAGCTGAATATTTCACTAGTATTTAATATTTTAGATCTGATAGAGTATCATAAAGGAGGTGTTGAAGATGAGGTTACAGCAGCACAGTGGAGTATTCCAGCAACCAGTTCAAATATCAAGGAGATTGAAGACATACTAGATAGTCATGTTGGCAGAAGCACAAGGAATAGGACATATGAAGAGTATTTGGTCAAATGGAAAGGATGACCTGTTGAAGATTCATCATGGCTAGCAAAGGAGGAGGTTAACCATCTTGGTTTTCCTCTGCACACCTGAGTTGTGACAGGGTCACTTCTCAAATTACCCCAGGTGTCTGATGCAGGAGCATCCCGGGTGTAAGGGAAATCTTGCATCACCCAAAAATATTTTTGTTTGCTTTTCAATAAGGGCTATCTTATGCAGAGTTGCTATTTATGGAAACTTATTATTTTTCATAAGTTGGTCATATGATCTTGAAATGTTCTGATTTCACAGTTGGAGGTTCATCTTAGTTATTTCAGCCTACCAGTTGAGTTTCATTGCCACATCATCAGTATTGGTGAAGTTATTGATGTTTTTGAGTATGAAATCTTTCAGGTCAATTTTGAAGGCCTTAGAGGCTCCGGATCATGATCGACCCCCAATTGACTGATGCGAGCGCATGTCAGGCATTGTAGATCTCGTCATGGCATTTTTAAAAAGTGATTACAATAGAAAAATGAAGTTACAGTTAAAAAGTTATGGCCTCCGAAAGTTGGGTTACCTAAAATCATATTTTGTATTTCTTTTGAGCCGACCCTATTGTAATAATTGTGTAAAATAAATAATTCTATGTCTAGTCGACCTAAAGGGCTAAATTTCTGGAACCTTCTCGGGTGGTGGAAATTGCCTATATAAGAAAGGTCTGTAGTGTTGTCTTAGGCAGTTGAGGACAGTTCTGGGTAGTAGATCTGGGTATTGATTTGAGGCTTTGTCCTACATAATATTGTAAGGGAATGCCCATGTGGCTTTGCATATTGTAATTCTAAAAGTTTGTAATTCCACATTTGTGGAGATAATAAGAAGCCAATTTTCTATTATTGCATATTGTTGTTGTTTCTCTGTTTCTGTTATGTGTTTGTGGTATAAAGGGGAGCACCCTTCATCACTTAATCTCAGATCCCTTTCCGCTAAAGTGGATAATATTCAGGAGAGAATGGATTCTGGGTCTAAATAGATGAACAAAGCTAGAGAGAATAGGGATGATATGAAGATGGGCTTGTTGCAGGATAAGGTGGATAGAATGGAGTCTACCCTCAAAAATATTTTGTTGGATAGCAATCAGTTTATGGTGACTAACTGATTGCATCAATAACATAAATCAAGAGCTGAACGTCAAGTCCCCTATCAACATTAATGATAGAAAAGATGATGATGAGGACTAGAATGGGTTGGGTAAGCATACAAGATTCTCCAAAAAGAAGAAGATATAGGAGAGGATTCTGGAGCTCTTGGATCTCAATGCAGCCATTAGTAAGATGTCGAATGCCAAAAAATACACAGAGACAACTCTGTTGGAGTTTGCTTAGTTTCTTGTTGCTTTATTTTTTCTGTGTTTCTGTTGCTGGTTGTCGGTTTTTGTTTATTGGTTTTTGGTCAACATTATTGTTGGGGTTCGGGTCTGCTTGCGGTCTAGTTTTTAGCCCTGACTCTTTTTAGCGGGTTTAATGTTAAATCTTTTGTAACTACCTTATAAGGGTTTTTGGGTCCCCCCAAAACCTATTTTTACGAGTATTAAAAAACAAACAAAAAATCTTATGAAACTATCACAATTTTATTTTTAATATTTTAATATTTTAAATTTATTTTTCTAAAAAATATTAATTTCTAATATTTTTTAGAAAAATAAATTTAAAATATTAAAATATTTTATAACTCATTTCTATCTATCAAATTTCAATTTTCTAAATAACATTAACTTCCAATGTTTATTATAAAATATAAATTCAACGATAAACTTCTTTTTACTTCAAAATAAGTATTTTAGGGCTCACATTATTATTTACCTTCTCATGGTAAATATTTAGATGAATCATAAAGTTTTTTTATGATAAAGAAAAAATAGACCTCCTAAAAACTTATTAATGGAATTGAATATATATTATTATACCATATTTTATTAATAGCTATAAATATAGAACTTGAAATCTAAGTTTTAAAAATTTAAAGATAAAAGATTGAATTAAAATATTAATAATAATATTTTATAATGAATGGAAATACAAGCACATTTTTTTACTATTATAATGATATTATTGTTATTTAGAAAAACATAAACAAAAATGGCAGGAAAGAGATTTTTCAGAAAATGGACTTGTTATTTAGAGACTTTAGAAACTTTCAAACAAATGCAATTGATGTGTATGAAGCTAAATTATTTACTCTCTATGCATTTCATTTAAAAATATTATACTTGTTAATTAAATTTTTTCCCAATATCATCTATGTCTTCTCCTATATCTAACAGTTCCCGCCCTGCAAGTTTGAATGTGCCCTTTCATGGGTGTTCTGCCTCTGTGGACATGGGGATTGGTGTCAGTCCTATTGAGGGTGGTCTTTCTCATCCATCTACCCCTTCCACCCCTTCTTCTAATGTTGCATCTCAGTCAACGCCTTCACCTATTGCTATGGTTTCTATGGTCTCAATTGTGGGGGTTTCTCAGAAGTTTTTTCATGGTGTTGGAGGATTCTCTCTAAAAGGCATTCAGGTTTCTTCTTTCCGTAAATATGCATTTGGTAGGGAGGAGGGTTTTGGTGGCAATCTTCCTTCTTCCTCTATGGATGGAGGCTATAGCCCTTCATCGGTTGCAGGGAGTTTTGTTGTTGGCTCCTTTTCCTTTTCTACTACTGCATCACTACCTTCCACTAGGGCTTCTCATGGCAGTGGTTCTGGTGTGGATTTGTGGTCTACAAAAATAAATGGTTTGAATCAACATGGAGATAGAGGATTTATCCCTATCTCTAAATCCATTTCTCTTGAGCTGGATGCAAGGACATAATGTTTATGTTTTCTATACTCATGGTGCGATCTGTAGGTTCAGGGGTTTTTGGTCAAGCCTCCTAGAGTTGCATGCTTAGATCTCTAAGCATTGGGGGCCTCTCATTTTGGGTACAATTTGTATTTACCCTAAGGTAAAGGGTTTCTTTATTGCAAAATTTGAGGAGGTTCAAGACATAAATAAAATTTTGCTTGGTCATTTTTTTTAGTTGGGATAACATATTTTTGTTAATGATTAAACCATGGTATGTTGATTTCAACCCATCTTCTAAAATGTTCAACAAGATTCCAATTTGGGTGTGGCTTCCTTATCTCCCCCTTCATTTATGGGTTAAATCTCTTTTAGAGGAAGTGGGAGACACACTTGGGGATTTTCTGATTGTGGATGATGAATCTTCTGATATTCTTCATTCTACCTATGACCATATTTTGCTAGATATAGATGTTTCTAAAGGCCTACTTGCTGAGATCTTAAGTTCAAATCCTTGAAGGCTCACTGCATTCAAACTTTAGACTATCAATTTTTATAATACCTTTAAATTAATTTTAAAAAATTAATTTAACCAATGCTTATAATTTAAAAATTTAATGCACATGTATTATAATATTTTCATTTTTTTGGCAAAAGTGAACAAGCCACTGAATATATTTTATTAAATAAAATTTGATTAAAAAAAGCTCAACCGGGAAACAATCAGTAAGAAAACCTGGAATCATCGCTAAATACAAAAAAGATAATCATCGATATTTACAATGTTACCTATATCGATAAGATATTAGTGCTCAACATACAATTTGGAGATAAAAATTCCTCCAATTACGACATACTTTGAGCGATCATAATTCAAAATTTCAAAAAATGGAACTATCTTTAATTTTACTCCTCCATTTTTGCACATTTAGCCACATGAGGGGAAACTGTAACTCTCAAGAAATGTGCAACACTCCTAGCCAATGGTCAGATGGGGCTATGGTGCAGATTCCCAATCCGACCTGCATTTCATCTCCGAAGTTGCAGGAGACACATTAGTTGCCACCGTATCCCAGTCATAGGCATGATCACCAAGATGAAGCATTGACCAACAAGACCCTACAACATTTGAAGAATTACCGCTTGACTCATCCAAGATGCCATGAGTTTGACCCAGAGGAGGTGAAGAGTCCAAACCCTGCGAACCAAACAACACACCTTGCAAACCAGGAAACAAATGAGGTGGAAACCCATATGAAAGCCCTTGACAAGATTGTAATGAATAATATTTGTTTGGTAACCTTAGTAGATCCAATAATTCATAACTTGTATGCTTGACCCTTTCTTCCAACTGAAAGCCCAAAGCCCTCGCTGTGACTTGCAGGGCAGATTTCATGAAGCAAGGGCTTTGCTTTTCAAACAATTTTTGCAGTGCTTCATATGTTACCATGAACTCATGTTTCTGGAGCAATTGCGACCGCAGGAAAAAACCTCCAACCAAAGCATTTTCGACCCATAAATCATAATGTTGCATTGCCCTTTTAAGCTTGTTATCATTCTAGAACTGTTGATGAATGACTTTGGTCACCAAGATTTCCAATAGTGGAACTGATTGTAGCAAGTCCATTATGTTTGAAAAAAATATGGACACCAAATTTGATGAAAATAGGAAGTGCCTAGAAGAAGGGGAGAGAATGTCATCCCCAATTACATGTCTGACAACCCACTGAATAGAAGGTGAATGTACACAAAAAATTTCATCCATGGTGGCATCATTAATTTGCAAAGGAAGAGCATTTTCCTCCACCCTCAAGTGAAGCCATATCCGATAATTTTTAGGAAGAACAACCCTATGAAATTGATAGAAGGATTCACATTTGACACAAACCTCTGCAAAAGTCAACATCTTTTGGAAAGCAAATTGGAAGGGCACTATATCCGTTGTCTTGAATGAAGTAAATAATCTATCTTGCCTGATATAAATAAACTTGAAGAATGACACTTAAATGCCAAAACATGTCTGAGTAAATTACAATCTAATGTGAGCTCGTGCTGAATATTTGATGGACTAAAAGCCATGTGATAGTAAAATTTGATCAGGCACCAAGTTGATCTAGCATCATGCAATGTACACCACGTGGTTGTTTAGAACATTTGAAGTACAAATATGACACCCTCTTAATAGGAGACTTGGCAGCTGTAATTAAAGAGGCATGAACAATATTGATTACAAACTTTGCCACTGCAATCATGCCCGATGTGCCCAAATAAAAATGATTAAGACTGACATTTCACTAAATCTGAATTAATCAACACTTGCAACTCCTCTTGCTGCTCAATGAATGTCATCGATTGAAAGGTAGAATTCATGATGCCTTCACATCCTAGGTTTGAAAGATAATATGCAACTTTATTTCCCTCCCTAAGAGTGTGAGATGTAGTTACCTCGTGAAATTGATTGATCAGATTCCATATCTGATGAATAATATACTTAAGCTACCAAGAATGTGTTTGTCTCTTGATGCAAGCATTAACAATTACTTTTGAATCACCTTTAATCTACACTCGATGATAGTCCCCTTTCTTTGCAAGGATTAATCCTGCAAACAAAGCTTGAGCTTTTGTTGTATTATTAGTTCCATCTAGTAAAGGTGCAGATGTAATTGCTAGCACTTTTCCTTTACAATTTGTAACACATGCCCCTAACCCCAATTTACCTAGATTTCCTCTAGAAGCTCCATCAAAATTGAGTTTCACGTATTCTAAATGAGGAGGCTGCCAATGCACAATGGACCTATCTACTTTGGTTTGTGTTTTACTAGCTAATCCACTTCCTGAGGGAATAAATAGTGATTTCCATTCTCAAATAGTGCTTCCATCCCATGAAGTAATAACGGGATTGATCTTACATCTACTAAGGCTTGCATTAGTTACTTCCACTGTCGACTTTTCAATGCCCTCTAACACCTTATCTATAGAATAAAATTCTTTTCTGAAGATCTGGTTATTTCTTTCCCACAAAATAGCCCATATGACTAATGTTGGGGTACATTTCCATATACCTACAAAGAGAGCCCGAGGGAAGAGATTCAGCCAGGCTTGGAAGATATCCCATATTTTATTCTATAGAGGAGTAATGTAATTTAATTTCATAAGAAATAACATCCAACATTGGTATGCAAAAGGACATCTCACAAAAAGATGGTCAGTTGTTTCATATTCTTCATTATATAATACACATTTGAAGGCTAGAGAAATATTTAACCTTTCCAATCGATCACTTGTAAGGATCCTGTGTTTGATTGCAAGCCATGCAAAGCTCCTAGTTTTTGGAAGAACCACATGATTCCAACAAAATGAATAGGCTAGTGATGGATTCTTCTCTGATGTAATTCTTTGAATAAGCTTGTATCCCTCTTTAATTGAGTATTTACCATCCTTGGCTGGGGCCCATAGCAATCTGTCTTCACAATTCGATAGAAAAAATTGTCTTTTTTCAAGGATGGATCAAAACAAATCCATATCCTATTGAGATAGAGGAAGTTGATCCAGATCCTTCCATATGACTTTCCTTGAGAAAAGGTAGACTGCAGATATGAAATGAGTAACTTGAGTCCCCCATAAAGACTCTAAAATTGATATTAGATCTTGAGTGTTTTGCAATGTATTTAGTTGCGGTTGTCCATTCCAAGAATCTCTCCAAAATTTTACCTTGTCTCCATTGTTTAGTTCCCAAGCAATATATTTGAGGACAATCTCTCTTGAGGAAACCATAAAGTCCCAAATCACCGACCCCTTAGGAGGATCAAGCATTGAAATTATTCTAGATGGATCATTGTTATCGAGATACTTCTACTGCATAATCTGACACCAAGTGGATTGGGGCTTGTTGTACATTTTCCAAATCAACTTTCCATCGAAAGCTAGATTTCTCTTTGATAAATCATGAACTCCCACTCCACCTACTACAAGAATATGTGCCACGTCTTGGAGAGAAATAAGTGGGATTTTTTTCTCATCTGTCATATTTCCCACCCAAAGGAAACCTCTTATCAATTTTTGAATTTGTGATAGGACTGATGGGAGGGCTTTAAGGACAGCTAGATAGTAGTTCAGGATCACTGAAAGTACTGATTTAATGAGAAGAATCATGCCTGATAATGAGAGCCATCTAGCTTTCCATGCCACAACTCTACTTTTGATTCTTTCAAGGATGGAATTCCAATAGCTCATCTTATTTGACCCCATAAAAAATGGAATTCCCAGATAAATTGAAGGTAAAAAATCCTTTGAAATCCTAAAATCTGCACGATTCTATCTGATATAACTTTGTTAGTATTGAATAGAAAAAAATTTATTTTTGAGGATTAATTTTCTTCCCTGAGACATTTGAATATAACTGCAATATTTTCTTAATCTATCTATCTTCTAAAACTTGTGATATACCAAAAAGTAGCATGTCATCTACAAATAATGAGTGAGTGATGGAAATAGATGTACCACTAATGCTTTCTCCCTTCCACTTTCCTAGAAAATGATGATGTTTGATATTCCTACTAAATGCTTCAACCATGATGATGAATAGAGATGGGGAAAGTGGGTCTCCTTGTCTAACACCTTGAGTAGAAGAAAAGAATCATGAAGCTTTCCCATTGATAATAACTAAGAACCAAGCTCCAGAGAGGCATGCTTTAATCCATTTGCACCAACCATATATCAAAACAAGTTTCCTTTTAAAGAAGTTTACATCCATAAATAATTGCATTACCATTACTTCCAATTTTTCATTTAAATATTCACAAGAGATATAAGGTAGGAATTACTTAAACATAATCCATGCTTGTTTTACCAACGTTCAATTCTATTTTTGAGATTCCTACCCTTACTCATATACATAGCTTCTTTCATTTACAACTTAATTGGAATTACAGTTACTGCACATGGCCCAAAGGCATAGAGAAAGATAATTACATCAAGTTACCCAAGGGATTACAACACATCTTTAAATCTTGATAACAAAAGATAGAGATACGTGATACAAGAAAAAAATCTTCACCACTGAACAACTCAAAATCCAAGCCATGAAATGAACCACAAACCATACCTCGAAAGAGATTTTCCACCCAACCACGTGAAACTGGTAAAGTTCCACCCCCCGTGCTAGGAGATAGAACCAAGGTACTCTCAAGACCTTAAGGCAATCTAAGTCTCAAAAACCAATAAATCCAAGACTCAAATAAAAGGAGTAAGGCGCATAAAAATATCATCATATTATAACACTGAGGTTAAGGTTCTAGGAGACCACCTAAGTGAGTGTCACCACACAACCTATGTATTGGGATCCACCCTGGCAACCATGTAACCCTGGTCCCCCCTTTATGAATAGGCATCCACCCTGGCAGTTATCCCTGGTCCCGGTACTCCAATCAAGTCTGTGTGGCCATTATTATGTTTTCTTTCATTATCTTTTGAATTCCCCCCCTTCCCAGGTTAATTTTTTTAAAGGTTATCACTTTTTACAAACCCACCCATAGGATCATCTGGCAACCACTTTAGGGTTCCAACACCTATGGTGAGCCACTCACATAGGGTTCCTATTCACTTACCCCATCACAATCCACAAATACAAGATAACACTTCCAAGTCCCAATTCATAGGTTTAGGAAACTCCCCTGCGTACTCAGGCCCTCAGAGCGAGTCCTAACCTTAGCCATATACATAATAGGAACCACTAGAAGAATATCTATCATAAGACATCTCAAAAAGAAACATAAAACCTTTCTCATGCACAATTAAAACTTTCCAAGGCTCATTTATAGGTCTAAGGAACCCTCCCATGCACACAAGCCATGGAGATGAGTCCTAGCCTCATAAACTAAACTCAAGTCTATGCCAAGTGAAAAATCATCATAAGTAAACCATATAACCTCCACAAAACAAGTGATGAATGTACATAGGTGATACAAAATTCACCCATCACAAATAAAATGCATCATAAACACTTTCAAGAACTAGAATCAAAGCATAGAAAAGAATAGGAAAGTTTAGGAATGTTTGGGGAACATTTAGGAGGCCTTAGAGCAGTCCTAGTCCATTGGACAACCCTAACCCTAATTTTGACCCCTAAAACACATCCTAAACCTTATTCAAGCATCTAAATGCACCATATAATCCCAACAAAACAAGCAATGAACATATTTAAAGTTTACACAAAATTTCATATGCCAAAACACCATGCTCTGCAAAATCTCATGTGACTAAATTATAACTAACTTTGATTTTTTTAAGAAATCTCAAAATTAGAAGTTTCATCTTAACTCTTATGAATCTGGAACCTATCTCAATCATCTCAGAAGGTACCTAAACCCTTTATACAAGTATAACTTAAAGTACAAAGTACTTAAATGTTATACTTGTATAAAGCCTGTTTTACCTATCTAGCTCAGTTCACACTAGCATTCCTATCTTGCTCGGTTAACACTAACATTCATATCTTCCTTAGTTAATACTACACTGACCTCCCTTGGTTAACACTACACTGACCTCCCTCGATTAACACTAAATCAACCTACCTCGGTTATCACTAAACTAACCTATCTCGGTGAACACTAAAACGACTTGGCTTGGTGAACACTAAACCAACCTGGCTCAGTTAATACTAGACCGACCTGGCTCGGTTAATACTAGACCGACTGGGCTCAGTTAATACTAGATCGATTGGGCTTGGTTAATGCTAAACCGATAGAAACTACAAAAATACAACTGTCAACTCTGACTTGCGGGTAAAATTGGGCATTATGGGAACTATGATTTCCTAATAGGAGCTCGACCCATTTGAGATCTCCCAATTTCCCTTAAAAAATAGCTCATCAATCCATCCTATCTATCTAACAAATCTATTCTAGATCTGGACAAAGAAAGGTGGTGCACAAACTGACATGGACCAGTAAGGTTTGAAATAACAATTTCTAAATTTTGGAAGCACTCATGAATATTCTAGAAAGAAGGGAGATAAAAAGGAGAATACTAAGGATCCTATAGACCAAACTAATCCAAATAAAAGCATCAATTTCATAGAGAAATCTGCAAGAGGAAAATAGGAAGAAAATGACTGCATTTCAATCCTACACCTTCATGACCCATCCTATTTCTTACTAGACTTCCCTATTTCATTCAATATTAGATAAACTCATCCTTCCACATGTCCATAAACAAAACTATATGATCATACACAATTTTATTATCATATCATATACAAACACATTCACACACAAAGGGGAAGAATGGAGATTCCTCCCAATTTAGACCCTACCTTGGGTCCTGTGGAGAATCCTTTTCCCTTGATTGGATAATCTCTACAAAGCTTCAATCCTTGAGTAGATATCCTTTTGGAAATCTTTCTCTGGCAATCAACTCCCAGCAATCCCAAAAACTCTCAAACTCACATAAACTTTCACCAAAAATTTCCGGAGAAATCAATTACAGACAACTCAAAAGAAAACACATCTTCCAAAAATTAACCTCCTCCCGCACACAAAAATCTTCAAATATTTATCCCCCAACTATGTGGTTGGAGGAGTTTCTTTACGGGAAGCAACTTCTCCAACTTCCATAGTTGGTTGGAGGAACAACCAAATAATCTCCCGTAAAGACTTAATCAAGGTTTTTAATAAATTTAATTAAAATATCTAATAACGAAAGCATAACAAGAACAATAGACAAATACCTTTCAAGGAAAACACATAGCACAATAGGAAAATAAGTAGCCTAACTTCTAGGAGGTCTCGAGTTCAACTCCCTCCTAGATAGCTAGCTTTTACTACAAGAGCATTTCTTTTATTAATATTATTTTCACTTTTTATTTAATACATTTATTGAATTCACTCACTTTATTTATTTATCATAAATAACATACCATTACACAATTAATGAAAAACATACAATTATTATTATTTATATAAGCATGGATATATGCATGTGCACCCACATATACACATACCTATATAAAATACAAACAATATAGCACATAAAATAAATATATATATATATATATATATATATATATATATATATATATATATATATATATATATATATATATATATATATATATATATATATATATATATATATATATATATATATATATATATATATATATACTTACAAGGATAAATCTAACTCGCATCATAAATCATAGAACAACGTCAAATCATAAATCACAAGACCACATCACATACTGCATTCAGAACCCCTAGCTATTCCTAAACATAAATCTAAGTCCACAAGTAAACTTGAGAGTAATCTTGGTAATATCTCCACACAACAACAGTTCAAGGATTTTGAAGGCATGCTCAGACCTGTGTAGCCAAGTGGAGTTGATGCCTGGTACCTGCATCCTGCAACACCAACCAACATGCATATATACATATATATAAACAGACAATGGCAACAAGGATGGAGAGTGTGACATCGTGTGGACCTCCTGTAGGAGTAACTACGACTACCTCCCCTCATCCTACACTCACACCAAACAATGACATCAACAAAGCATAATTGGATTAGTATGGTTAGTACTAGAATAATCTATTTTGCATATTGTATAAAAGAATGCATCATAACATAATCATGTGAATATAAATCATCTATTAACTTTCAAAAACCCATTAACCATTAGGCATGTATTCAAAATGTCCCATTATCAAATCAAGAAAAAAAATCATATAACCCTAAATGCATTAGTCATGTCTAATCCCAAGTAACATTATAAGAGAAGGTAACACATCTAACCCTTAAGTGATTATAATCAATTAACCTAAGGTACACATGAATAATAATAATGAGCATTTCACATAAAAGCATATAAGTCTATCAAGTGATCCTTTTAGCATTAAGGTCCTTAACTATTTCTGACACACAAGAAGACGTATCGGAACATACCTATGCAATTATTATTATTTCCCATATTAAAATATGAAGTTAGGGTGAGTTGTAAGTGGTTCAGTTTAAGAAACCATCACAAGAAGGATCATTCTCACATATAGTCCTTCCTAATTTCAAGAGATCATAACCAAGACTTGATAGGGTTGGAGGGGCATTACACTTCATGAGCGACCATTTCTCCCTCCATAGTTTCCCATCCTGGAACAAAGCCACCTTGCTCAGGAGAAATTATGTTTGGGATAAGATGCTACAGTCATAAATAAATAGGTTTCGTGACAATCTTGTATGTCAGATTACACAATGAAATTGGCCAAAAATCAGTGAATGTTTTAGGATTCTTTATTTTTGGGATAATTGCAATATTGGTAGTATTGAAATATTTGAGCATGGTTCTATTCTTCCTAGATTCCTCAATAGCTACAAGAAATTCCCAACCAATAATTTCCCAACAACTTTGGAAGAAGAGCGTTGTAAATCCATCAGGGCCTGGAGCTTTGTCTGGAGGAAATGAAAAAACTACCTCTTGAAGTTCTTGAAAAGTGAATGGAGCCATAAGCATAGTGTTATCTCTAAGAGACACCATTGTTGGAATGGCCTCAAGGAGATCATTCACTTGAGAAGGCAGAGGTGTTGGGTATTCAGCTGGAGCAAGAAGAGTCTTGAAGAACTTGACACCTTCCTCCCTAATTTGTTGTGCATTGGTTAAAATGTTGCCTGAATATGATTCTTTGATTTGAAATATTGTTTTAGCAACTCTCTTTTGTTGGGCTAAAGAATGGAAATATTTTGTATTTTAATCTCCTTGTTGTAACCATAATTCTCTAGATTTTTGTCTTCAATATTCTTCTTCTCTACTACACAACTCTTCCCACTCTTGTTGAAGGCTCTTTTGCTTAACATAAGTATCATTATTCATACCATTTTGAATGATATTACTATATATTTCATCCAGCTACAATTTGACAACCTCTTTCTATTTAAAAACATTCTTAAAAGCATGCCAGTTCCACTTCTTGATGATCTCCTTGACATGTTTCAATTTCATGGCAAACGGATGCATCTTGGATCTATGAACAAAGGGTGCACTGACCCACCACTTTTTTAATAGCAAAATAAAATGGGGATGGCAAAGCCACATTCCTTCAAACTTGAAAGAAGAATTATACTGATTTTTATCCATATTAACTGGTTGACTGATAGAAAGAGAGATTGGAAAATGAACTGACCCTGAAAAAGAAAAAATCTCTGATTGAATATGATAGTTGTAAAGTTTCCATTCTTGGGAAAGGAGAAATCTATCCAACCGAATAGCTATTTGTGCAAATTCGGCCCTCCTATTTGTCTAGGTAAATTTTCCATCTGAAGGATGAATATCCATAAGGTTATTATTATCTACAAATTGAGAAAAGTCTTGGATAGTTTTGAGAGGTGGGCAAATACCTCTTGATTTCTCTGACTGGTTCAAAACTGCATTAAAATCACCACCTAGGATGACTTGTTGGGAATCTTGCAGTTGAATTAACTAAGTAAGGTTATCCCAAATTTTGAGTTTGTCCTGCATTGAGGTAGGCCCATATACATTTATCAGAATGAAAGAAATATCAAACTCTGACATCTTCAGCATCTACCAATTTGAATGTTGTTGAATAAGTTGTCCCTGAATTATTAGTGGATTCCAAAGGACAGCGAGACCTCTTGACACTCCAATCCTAGGGGAGTGCAATGAAGACCACTTTGGCCATTTGGCCATTGTCTTATTGAAAGTATCTTGTGATAATTTGGTTTCCTGAAGCATAATAATATTTTCCTTCATAGAATCAATTAATTTCTTAATCCTACTTCTTTTGTCAGAGGTATTAATGCCTCTAACATTCCAGGAGTTTATCTTCATTGTGGACAAGGAGAACCTTTTGTTCTCCTCATCACTCATTTAGTAAATACAAACCTATCATCCAAAGTAGTCTGAATACCTGCTGCTATTTCAGTTTTAGTCTTGGAGCCTTTAGGTCAACCTCTAGATTTGGGTGTCTTGAGAACATGTTGGCTCTAAGAAGGAGACTGAATAATTAAAAGAGTTTGATGATGGTCAAAAAGCCCCAAAGAAGAAGAATTCTCAGAATCTGTATAAGGTTGATCAATGTTGATCTCAGACTCACCAATATTAATATCCGCTTGTTGAGAAACTGAGTTATCAGCCAGATTTTGAAATTGTTGATATATACACTCCTCTAATCCCAAGGAATCCTCAATGGTGAGAGGAGTAGCCATTAACTCATCCATTTTAT
Source organism: Chamaecyparis obtusa (assembly GCA_027943335.1). NCBI lineage: Eukaryota > Viridiplantae > Streptophyta > Pinopsida > Cupressales > Cupressaceae > Chamaecyparis > Chamaecyparis obtusa. The sequence goes on from BSBK01003159.1 coordinate 864,040, forward strand.
AAGTATCATATGCAGTTTCCCCAAGCTCTAAAATCTTACAAGTATTCAAAGTTTATGGGGAAACCTGATTGTTCCAATATTGAAATTCTTTAAGCAGGTCCTTAAGAGCGTTAGTCTTCTGGTCACCTAAATTATATCCTTCTTCCTCTGCTATTCCAAAAATAATATTGGATGCTATCTCTATAACAATCTGATCACCAATTTGATGAGCCTTCCAATCTGCAAAATGTTTTTTATTGAACAGATCTCGTGGTATATTAAAGGATAATGCACACTCCACATTAAAAGACCTCAACCTCAAGGCATCTAAAATCAGCAAGATTGAGGATGGAGGAAGAAATTTGTTAACTTTTGAGCGAGCTGGGAGACGCTGGATGAAAGGTAGAGCCAATTTCAAAAGTAGAGAAAACCTTGTCTTTGACATATTATTTATGATCAAAGCCTTAGGGTCTCCCGATGAGTTATCATATTGTGGTAAATCAGTATGAGCATTATGACTATCTGATAAAGCTTTATAAGTACATAATGTGGGATTAGAATTATGATATGAACATACCTCTATTGAACCTTTAACTACATCTTGACATTGAGTATTGAAATGCCCAAGTCTAAATTGGTATTTGTGCATTGTAACCTCATCCTAGATCTTGATGGATTGGTTCCATAAACCCCATTGAGAATTGATCAAAATATGAGTTGGAAGAGTTTTTCGCGTGTCTAGAAGAAGGCAAACTCTAACATCCAAATGTGGGTGATCAAAAGGTATAAGATCATGCTTGAGAAAGATACCCAATTTGTTCGCAAGGATTTCAATAATTTGAGGATCTCTATATTCGAGAGGTAGTAGTGGGAATGAGATCCAAAAAGGAAAAAAATGAATATCTACAGGCTGCAGCTTAAAATTGGGAACCCAAGTCATAGTGAAGAGTCCTGACCTATGACAAATACAACCTTTTTGTTTATGTATGAAATCTCTAAGCTCTTTATATTTAAAGATGGAAACAAAATAATGGGATTCCATATCTATATAAAAAATATCTTTTAACCCTAACCAAGAAGAATACACCCAGTCTTTAATATTAGAAAATGACAATGAAGCAGATGCAAACTTACCTATGAGGGTAGATTGACAGAGAAGGCCAACTGAATTCTGCAACAAGTGGCTCAGAAGTGTGATTCTCAGCTGATTTGGAGGTTGCTCATTTGACTCCTTTGGATTTGCTTCTGAAGCCTGCTTTTTTTTCCACACTTGGTGATGCTTTTTTGGATTGTAGGGGGCCCTAGGTGAGATGGGAATCAATGCTTTCAAAGGCAAGACATCAGCCACTCACTGTGATTTTGATCCTTCAGAACCACTAGAATCATCAGATGATGGAATCTATTTTTCCTGCCTTGCACTAGAATCCTTTGTCGGGATCTTAGGAGGGATGGATGAGATTTGGATAGGAGACCTACGCGGAGTTCCTTCATAGATATCAAACACGGGTTGATTTTGAAAGCAATGAAGAGTATGATTTCCATTTGGCCCATACCTACTATTTATGTGAGATTGGAAGAAACCCCTACTCCTCTATTCGAACATAGACTGCAGACGTTTAAAAATTTTCAAATTTTCAACATCTTGCCCAAAACCTTCAAAATGTGGAACATGTGGAGGATGATTTAGAGCCTATTTTGATGACTCCCCTATTTCAAATGAGGATGATCCTTGCCAGGGCCTAAATTTTCCCATGATTCCATTGAAAGATCCCGAATTGATGTTTGAAACATCAAGCCTAGCATCTGGCGGGATCCTTGTCATTTCAACAGGCAAATGATGATCATGGAATCATGGATTGACAAAGAAGGGTTCAGTAGGTTGTACCACTACTTTACCATGAAAGATTGATTTCAATCCCTTATTGTTAGATTGTATCTTATTTGTGTTCTTTTCCTGAAAATGATAGCTTTGGAATCTAATATCACGAGGCTCGTTCATTGCAGGCTGCACAATCTCCTAAATTCTAAGTACACATCAAATTTTGAATTCTAATAGCTATATCACCATACACTTGAATCTTCCATCAATATAGATAATTATTATATGTTCCATGAGAACACAGTGAAATAAAAAATGGTAGTAGCAACATATCATAGAATGATAGAGCAAATATTAGCTCACATGCACAAATATGAAATAATTATCAAAGTATATAAATGTATAAATTTTATAGCACATAGTTAAAATATAATTAAAACACATATACACATCATGAAAAATAAGTATCTAACATCATCATGGAATAAGAAGTGATTGTTGAATCATGCATACCACTCTATCATTATTAAATTTGATTGTGGCTTTATCTTTCCAATGTATCTCCATAATCTATAGATTGGAATGGAAAACTCTAAACATATGAATAAATTTTGTAAAATTATAAAAACAAAATTTATTGTTGTTTAAAAAAAATGTATGCATCTAAAACCTGAACAAATAAAAAACTAAAGGAATCATACTTTCACATAAAATTCTATATATTTGAATATAAAATACCTTAAAAAGTGAAATCATAGTTGTGAGGAGATCATGACCAATCCTATTGATCCGGATCCAATACACTCCACTTTTGTAGAGGTCATTTTTAATCAAATAACAAATTCAAATTATGGTTTCTATAGAATGGTTGAGTTTTGTCAAAGTTTCCAATATCTATTTAGATTCCTATTTCACTCTATTTGTCTCTCAAATAAGATCAACACAAAGTAATACTAATGTGATCATATATTAAAATTAAAAAGTGTTATTAATAATTGAGCATAATATTTAGTGATTCTTGATTTCCTATAGCCTCTAAAGCACATGACATATGATAGTAATATTTTTCAATAATTTCATTTTTTTATAATGCTAAAATTATTGCATTTTGTTTGATAATCTTTGCAGCATTGCATCTCTATTGATCTTCTACATTTAATATCTTCATTCATGCATTATTGCACAGTCTTTTCAATATTTGTAAGGGAAGAAATTGAAATCCATGGTTGACTTGTAGTTGGCATCCCACTTCTCAAGCAGATCCAATATGGTAAAAAATACCCAAAATCCATTTCCCAGTAAAAAGGGCTATAAAAAGCCCACCAAATCATCTTCTTCAGGCCTCACACCATCATCAACCCTATCCTATCCCTCAGTTGTGTGTTCTCTACTTCAAGAAAAGTGCAACGCTCTCACACAAAGCGAAAATCCACTTTCAAGGGTTTCATTTTCCATTGAAACAATATGACTCTGCAAGCTAAGGATTTCACCACCTATTGAACATCACCCCTATTTCAAAATCTTTGATATAAAAATTGGGAAACTTGAGGTAAAAACAAGGAAACTATAATGTAATATGATAAAGAACAAATCTTACATTTAGGTGATCTCCCAAATGCTCAGAATTCTCCTTAGAGTCTGGGCTGGTAGCTAAGGCTTTCACCACCTTCTCTTCAATTCCACCATTGATGGACTAAATAGTAATAAGATGGAAGAAGTTGCACTCGACATGGTTAAGAGAAAAGGTACAAATGACCCATATGAAAACCATGTGACCATTGATGTTAAAAACATAAACTCCATAAAAAGTATGCCTCTTGATGTGGGTAATATTAATTTAAAGAGAAAAGAAAACATCACTGTGTGGATTCAGTATAGAGGAACTCACCAGATTATGAAGGTCTACATTGAAAAGACACCAGATGGGATCCCCTCACAACCTATTCTCTAGTATCACCTCAATCTCTCTCAATTTATCGACCCATTTGTCTATTTTGGCATCACTGTCACAACCCATTTTTTATTTTAAAAAAATGAACACTCTTTTCATGATTTACGCAAAGTGAGAAAGGAAAGAAAGTTGATTAGAAATAGAAAAGTATATGGTTACAACTAATAACTCTACCATACTGGGGAGATTCACGTGGGAAAAGGAGGCAGCCATACCGCATAAGTGTATACGCATTCCTCCACCTACCTACTCAGCGTAGGATGTGCCAATTAGAAGAACATGAGTGCAGTAGTTAGGAGAGGAAAGAGTTTGATGCAAAGAAAAATGACCCAACACACAACATGAAGGGGGGGATTAAAATAGATATTAAGGGAACAAGGGAAGCATGTTTTCATCTTTATTGATTTTTCATGCTAAAATAGCAGGGCTCAACATTTATTTAAGAAGAGATACACACCGAGATTAAAAAAAAGGGGGAGATTTGAGAATAGAAGGGGGTGCTCATAGGAATTGAAGCTGAATGGAGGAGACATATTTAGGATTACATATTTCGGGTGTGACACATGGGTGAATACTCTCCCTGTGGTAGACACCATAGTTAGAGTTGTGCAATTCTCACTTGGAGAAGTGGAGGAGCTAGAATTTGAAGTTTTTTTTTGTTGATTTTCCCTCAAATGATATCAACTCACTATTTCAAATGATGCCCCCAACCCAACAAGACTGTGGTGATATAGAAAGTGATGGTGATAAAAATCCAGTGGCTATGAGATGTTATTTCACAATGGTTGTTTGTGGGTCACATTTCATATGTCTCTTCCCAAGGAAAAGCTTGCATTTCTGCCATTCTTCTCTCAGTCTCCAATGGCTTTCAAAGGTGCTAGGAAGACAATATTGGTTGCTTGAAAATCCTAATCCGAATGTGACTAGAAGAATGAATCTAGTCAACAAAACTTGGCAGCCAATGCATTGTCTGACAAGTTCGTACCAGAAAGAGAAATCTGCAAACCGCATGATATTTCTTGGTATTCTTCTTAATAGTGATATAAAATAGGAGATTTTTAGAGAACAATAAATATATTATTTATATGGTAAGATATTAAATTTAAAAGATGAGTAGTTTTAAAATTCTTGAATATTATTTTTTGATGAACTTATTTAACAAAAATTACTAGAAGAAAAACAAAGGAACTAAGTACCAGAATTTATTGAGAGATTAGAAAACTTCCATTGACAGAATTTATAATTTCTAGAATAAATTTTAGAGACATAGAAGAACAAAACCAGATTTAGACGTAATAAATACTTTCGTGATAAACTTACACTATCTGTAAACCATAGTTCAACATAGCTAAGAAGATCAATTTTGTGAATCGTTGAATGATGTTTTAGAAATCTGAATATGGTTGTTATTTTGTTATAAATTTGAAAACAAGTCATAATTTTGGATGATAGTTTACCTATATTAGAAAAAAAAAAATTATTCTTTCACATCAAACTTTTTGGTTGGATTTAGAAAGACATGCTTGCTGACTTATATTAAATCTGTGAGAGGAACTATGTAAACTTCTTGTAGAAAATCATTGAATAAACCAATTCATTTTATTTTTATATACCAAGAAGGGATGTGAATAAACATTTGTTTTAAATTGGAATTAGCTATTATCTTTGAACTCAGCCACTAGAAAAATGCAGTAAACACAAATAGAACTCAGTTGACAACCTTCGTATTGAACTTATGGTTTAAAACTTAGAAAGACAAGCTAGTTGTTTTGTTTATGTTAAACTGCAACAAGAACTTGATGAACTTCCTATAGGAGTGGAATGACTGTATAAAATATGAAATATGGTTTTACTATATTGTATGATTTTTTGAGGTTGAGTATTTATGGCTATTTCAGTAAGAAGTGAATTCTGATAGGAAAGGATAAACTTGGATTTTATGTTGTTTTGTGATTGAACCATTTTGAAAGGGGAAATCAAAATCTTAACTATTAGGTGGATAATATATCATTTTATGCGAGATTTTATTGCTAATATTAGAGAAGCATAGAACTTCATACGTTCAAAATTTAAACATGGATTTATAAGAGGAAGATAACCACTTTGTTGAAAGGAATCAAGTTAATTAAGTACATCTTAGAAAGTCTACAATAAAATTATATTGAATTAAATACCTATGTACTTGTTGGTGAAACTTGATATGACTAAAGTATCATAAAATCTTGTTGCTTCCTATGCCATTATTGCATGTTCCTTCTTTTAAAGTAATCTCTTGTTATATCTATGTATGTGAGTGAGAAAAGAATTGAGATCTCAACATGTTGATTAGGAAAGGGTTGATGTTTCTAATTTAACATGCCTTACTTATGTATTTGGTTTATCCATGTTTTGATGGTAATGATTTAGAATATGGTTATTTCTTATTACATTACTACATAAAATAAAAGAGGTGAAAGTCAAATCTTAATGAGTAGATATATGAAGAAAACTTAAACATGTAAATTTGTTAGACCTATTGTGAAGTACATGTTAATCATTGTTATAGTTTATGCTTCCTGAATGAAATGAATTTGTTATATGTGTATACCTTGGTCTTTCTCCATGTACTATGAAGAATTCAAGTTAAGATTATCATTTGAACTAAAAGAGATATTAGCGGATATTATGAGCTTGACATATTTTGATAGTTATGAGAAGGATATTTATTATGTTCCTTTATGTATGTTTAATGCACCCATGAAACATGATGTACTATGCATTAAATGAAAATCTTTGTACAATATTTTCCATATGTATGAAATGGAAGTAGATTTACAAGGTTTTCTTTTGGAAGTCCATGACATGTTATATCAAAAACTGAATGTGGATGTAACAAGTAGCACATATTCCATGACTCCTTAGTTTTACTTTGTTAGATTACTTCTAGCTGGGCTGGGTATCCTTCATGTCAGGAAGGATTCTAGGGAAGTGTTAGTACTTTGTGGTAGGGTGGAAACACACTCCCATAATATTCTCACCCTAGCTGACGTTTTTGAACAGGTTTCTAAAGCTTATTTCAAGAAGGACTTTTCTTTATAGTGCTATACACTTCTTTGTATTCGAAATGGTGGTATTTGGTAATTTTTTTGTTTACTTTTGTCATTGAAATGGAAATACATATTTGATCTAATCTTTATCTTTTACTGATGTGATTCGATAGTTGGTCAAAAATCTCTTGGGTTGTTATCCCAACTTGATGGTTTGTACTTGCTTGTACTTGATAGAAAATCTCTTATTGTGACTCCATTACTACATTCAATAGATGGTCGACATGTTCACATATATTTGGACATAGTTATGCCTTATCATTTTGACAGTTATGGTCGTAGTTGTACTTCTTTTATTCCTATATTATAGAGAATCTATTGGTATTATATCGACTTATGCATTTGACCTTTGACTTGTTGACCGACTCCTTTGTCTTTATTGCAAATTGTTGATGTGGCCTTTGTGTCAAAAAGTACATTCCTTACATATGGTATCAAAGCTCTGGGTTCCACTCTAGGGCCTTGAGTTCACTCTGCTTAGTTGCGACCCTTAGTCAGATAAATTATGAGTTGATTAATGCTTGGTCTATGAACATAATTGTGGTTCCCTGGATTGACTAGAGTGTCTTAAAATTTCATTTTAACTTGATAGGATGTTCCTTGTTTTATGGGAAATAGTCACTTGAGGGACAATACTTCTTACGTGTATGAAATTTTCTGAATGTCCCTAGTTGCTCTTGAAACCATGAAAGTTTGAAACAATTATGTGAGCTTGACAACTGTCTACCTTTGAGTGTGTGATTATTTTTTGGTTCCATATTGCAAAATGTTAGAATATGTGAAATATTATGAGGTACATTGAGTGTGGAATACACGTAAAAATTTAATGTCTTTTTCTCTACATTGGTGTAGCAAAGAAGGAATATAAAATTCTATGAGAAATTATGTAGTAAATAATGATGGTTATGCAATAAAGTTATGAGAGCTTGTCATAATTTAGGACTTGGCTTGTGATAAATGATGGAAATATGTATTACTGTAAGGTATAATTGCAAGTGTTATGAAAGAATTTTAATACTAGAAGCTTATGAAATTCTTGGGCAAGAACAATTCAACATGTTTTATATGAAACATAAATTCGTAGAAAATTTGTGAAAATATATTTATATGTCTTACCTTGCATGGCATGAGATTTCAAAGAAAAGAGAGAATTAACAATTCATGTGGGTTGGATTTAGTGGATAGAACAATGTTATTTAAGGTAATTAAATGTGTTATTACATGATGATGTAAACTTTGAGATTTATGATTTAGAAGTAATGGTCATGTTCCTTATCATATGTTGGCTGCAAGGTGACGTGTAGCTTTTACTCCCTCCTTGTGGCTAGTGCTAGCCACTCTGTAAATGTGATTTGGTTTCAATTTATGTCTTATTTAAAAATTTGAAAGTGGTGAAGGACTAGCTTGAAATTTTAAGTTCTCTTATGACCACCTAGCCACCAACTTTGATTTTTTCAATCAACTGAGGTTTTGTTCACACTTACTTCTTTGATTTTTATTATGACCATTGAGGATTTGAATTGAAATTTGCAATTTGAAATATTATGATTTCTTATGATCTTAGGGTGGCCAGAATATGTGTTTTATGTTTCTAGTCCTGTGATGTAAAGTAATGTCATATGTCATGTTTAGCATATAACATTGATAGATTGTGAAAGGGGGTAGATTGCAAAGAACATACCATTCCTAATCTTTCATTCATATGTTACTTGAAATATGTTTCAACTATTATGAAATGATCAAATTGAATTAACATGAAAATAGTTGTGTATATTAGAAATGCATTTGATGAAATAATTAACATTGGTTGATATTCTTTGATGTGAGTTTTGGATGCTATGAGGAGCATTGCATAGATACTCAAGAAATGATGAAATCCATACAAACTACATCTTTTGACATTAATATGATATTACTAGAACATGGGTGATTATATTTGAGACCTTGCAAGAAATTATTATGAGGTGATTGAAATAGATGTACTATTTGATGCATTTGATGATTGATGAGTAGGTCGACATATTTTTATGGAAATGGAATAGAATTATTTGGTTATGAAGCACTATTGGTGTTTTTGACAAAATGGTCAACACCTCCTACTTTGTATGTGTATTTTTTTTTTTACTAGATGGTTCAAATTATGTGATTGCCTATGATGAATAAGATTTTTCATGATGAAGGGAATAATTCTTTTGATTAGTTGATTGTTGTATGATTTACATGCTCTTGTTTAAAGTATAGTTGCATGAAAGGGAAATATATGAAATGCATGAATTGCATTTTATTTTTTCTTTCTTTGTATGGGAATTGGAAAGCTTACCTTCAAGTGAGGGGTGCCAAATGTGGGAAAAAAGGGAAGGGTAGAAAGGGATTTTCCTCTACCTACCAATGTTCATTCCTGGTGATAAAAAGATGCTTTGGCCAAAGTTTGTTCACATATGTTTTTATAAATATGCTTTTCATGTTCCATCTCCCTACCACATCCATGATTAGTTCTACTTAGACATATAGGGAAAGTAGTTACTTTCATGGCTGCACTAGATACCCCCTACCTTTTATTTTTTGGGGGCATTACAGGGTTGGGAATTCTATGAGTGGGTAGAATCCCAAGGAAGTGTAAGACTTTTTGAATAGAATAGACAAGTGTCCAAGCCACATTCCTATCTTGAGATTTGCAGATGGACGACTGACTGTTCGATGGCATAGCAGATAGGGACTTATAGAAGGACAGCTGTCCAATTACAATTAAGTGTCTTGTTTCATGATTGACCTTTATGGTTATACTTTTGGATGCATTGTTATAGATGTATAACATACATTGATGTGTTGATTTTATATGGTGATGAATTATCATGATTTATTTGGATGCTTATTCTTAGATGAAGCACACTTGCATTACATTGATGAAAATGTGAATGCTTATTCATATTAAGATGTGAGACTTGTAGGACTTATATTATTCTATAGATAATAAAAATTTCTTTGAAATATTATTGTGACAAGATGGGTATGAGGGCCTAGGTCACATAAATGGAAAAATGGATCCACTAATCTTTTCAGGTGATTTGCGAAATGGACGGATGGCTTTCTCACCAAGTAAGCACCACATGTTAGATGGTACATATGAATGATTTATTTACTTATGATCAAGTTAAGTTTTAAAACTTATTTTTTGAACATTTGTAGTATTCCAAAGATTATCTTTATTATGCAATATTTACCATTGGAACTTATCTTCCATGAAAAATTGTAATTGATTGAACTAAAAATATTACAAGTGTCTACATATAAGTATCATAGGAATTTGATATGAAGTACTCAATTCATTGATTTTGTCAGTTTGATGCCAAGGTATGGTAAGAAGCACAAGTACGTGTGTTCTCTTTTGTAAAATGAAGGTATTATGCAGATTTATGACTAAAAGCAATAGAATGAAGGAATGATATTTCTTGATTATGCTGAAAATATTTACTAACACTTTGATGTTGTTCCTATGTATGCACAGATAGAACGACACATTATGATAGAGGGGGAAAATTTTCAGAGAGAGGTAACTCTAATTAACCTTGTAAAAATGAAGGGTAGTAATGGAATTCACACAGTCACATAGAAAATGTTATTGAAATAATTATGATTAAAGTGTGTTTGTTTTTTCTCCAAATGTATTTGTTTTTGGTGCGTGTACTTACTACAATTCATAAATGATGAAAATTTGGCTTTATGTAAGCAAATGAAATTGAAACTATATACATGCATTACCTTGAACTTTTCAATAATGAAATATTTTTAATCATGTCAAGTGTGAATTTCTTGATTATCTTTGAATATGATTGCAAATTTTGAATTATGCATTGAGACGATGCATTCTTAAGAGGGGAAGGATGTCACAACCCATTTTTTATTTTAAAAAAAATGAACACTCTTTCCGTGATTTACGCAAAGTGAGAAAGGAAAGAAAGCTGATTAGAAACATAAAAGTATATGGTTACAATTAATAACTCCACCATACGGGAGAGATTCACATGGGAAAAGGAGGTAGACATACTACGTAAGAGTGCACACATTTCTCCACCTACCTACTCGGAGGAGGATGTGCCATTTAGAAGCACACACGTGCGGCAGTAAGGAGAGGAAAGAGTTTGATGCAAAGAAAAATGACCCAACACACAACATGAAGGGGGGGATTAAAATAGATATTGAGGGAATGGGGGAAGGACATTTTCCTCTTTATTGATTTTTCACACTAAAATAGCAGGGCTCAACATTTATTTAAGAAGAGATACCCAGGGAGATTTTTTTTAAAAAAAGGAAATTTGAGAATAGAAGGGGGTGCATGCAGGAATTGAAGCTGAATGGAGGAGACATATTTAGGATTGCATATTTTGGGTGTGCCATAGGGTGAATACTCTCCTTATGGTAGACACCATAGTCAGAGTTGTGCAATGCTCACTTGGAGAACTGGAGGAGCCAAAATTTGAATTTTTTTTTTGTTAAGCTTCCCTCAAATGATATCAATTCACTTATTTGAATGATACCCCCAATCCAACAAGACTATGGTGATATAGAAAGCGATGGTGATAACAATCCAATGGCTATGAGATCTTATTTCACAGCGGTTGTTTGTAGGTCACATTTCATACATCTCTTCCCAAGGAAAAGCTTGCATTTCTGTCATTCTTCTCTCAGTCTCCAATGGCTTTCAAAGGTGCTAGGAAGAAAATATTGGTTGCTCAGAAATCCTAATCCAAATGTGATCAGAAGAAAGAATCTAGTCAACACTACTTGGGAGCCAACACATTGCCTGAGAAGTTCGTAACAAAAAGAGAAATCTACAAACCACGTGATATTTCCTAGTATTCTTCTTAATAGTGATATAAAATAGGAGATTTTTAGAGAATAGTAAATCTATTATTTGTATGATGAGATATTAAATTTAAAAGATGAGTAGTTTTAAAATTATGGAATATTATTTTTTGATGAACTTATTTAACAAAAATTACTAGAAGAAAAATAGAAGAACTAAGTTCCAGAATTTACTGAGAGATTAGCAAACTTCTATTGATAGAATTTGTAATTTCTAGAATAAATTTTAGAGACATAGAAGAACAAAACCAGATTTAGACGTAATAAACACTTTTGTGATAAACTTACATTGTTTGTAAACCATAGTTCAACATATCTAAGAAGATCAATTTTATAAATTGTTGAATGATATTTTAGAAATCTGAATATGGTTGTTATTTTGTTATAAATCTAAAAACCAGTCAAAATTTTGGATGACGATTTACCTATATTAGAAATTTGTTTATATTCTTTCACATCAAACTTTTGGGTTGGAATTAGAAAGAAATGCTTGTTGATTTATATTAAATCTGTGAGAGGAACTATGTAAACTTCTTGTAGCAAATCGTGTGTATAAACTAGCTCATTTTATTTTTATAGAGCAAGAAGGGATTTGAATAAACATTTGTTTTAAATTAGAATTAGTTATTATCTTTGAGCTCAGCCACTGGAAAAAGGCAGTAAACACAAACATAACTTAGTTGACAACCTTCGTATTGAACTTATGGTTTCAAAATTAGAAAGACAAGCTAGTTGTTTTGTTTATTTTAAACTATGACAGGAACTTGATGAACTTCCTATAGGAATCGAATGATTGTATAAAATATGAAATATGGTTTTACTTTATTGTATGATTTTATGAGGTTGAGTATTTATGGCTATTTCAGTAAGAAGTGAATTCTGATAGGAAAGGATAAACTTGGATTTTATGTTGTTTTGTGATTGAACCATTTTGAAAGGGGGAATCAAAATCTTAACTATTAGGTGGATAATATATCATTTTATGGGAGATTTTATTTTCTAATATTAGAGCATTATAGAACTTCATATGTTCAAACTTTAAACATGGATTTATAAGAGGGAGAGAATGACTTTGTTGAAAGGAATCAAGTCAATTAAATATATCTTAGAAAGTCTACAATAAAATTATATTGAATTAAATACCTATGTACTTGTTGGAGAAACTTGATATGACTAAAGTATCATAAAATCTTGTTGCTTCCTATACCATTATTGCATGTTCCTTCCTTTAAAGTAATCTCTTGGTATATCTATGTATGTGAGTGAGAAAAGAATTGAGATCTCAACATGTTGATTAGGAAAGGGTTGATGTTTCTAATTTAACATGCCTTACTTATGTATTTGGTTTATCCATGTTTTGATGGTAATGATAATTTAGAATATGGTTATTTCTTATTACATTACTACAGAAAATAAAAGAGGTGAAAGACAAATCTTAATGAGTAGATATATGAAGAAAAGCTTAAACATGTAAATTTGTTAGACCTATTGTGAAGTACATGTTAATCACTGTTATAGTTTATGCTTCCTGAATTAAATGAATTTGTTATATGTGTATATCTTGGGTTTTCTCCATGTACTATGAAGAATTCAAGTTAAGATTATCATTTGAACTAAAAGAGATATTGGTAGATATTATGAGCTTGACATGTTTTGATAGTTATGAGAAGGATATTTATTATGTTCCTTTATGTATGTTGAATGCACCCATGAAACATGATTTAGTATGCATTAAATGAGAATCTTTGCACAATCTTTTCCATATGTATTAAATGGATGTAGATTTACGAGGTTTGCTTTTGGAATTCCATGACATGTTATATTGGAAACTGAATGTGGATGTAATAAGTAGCACATATTCCATTACTCCTTAGTTTTACTTTGTTAGAGTACTTCTAGCTGGGTTGGGTATCCTCAATGTCAAGAAGGATTTTGGGGAAGTGTTAGTACTTTGTGGTAGGGTGGAAACACACTCCCATAATATTCTCGCCCTAGCTGACTTTTGTGAATAGGTTTCTGAAGCTTATTTCAGGAAGGACTTTTCTTTATAGTGCTATACGCTTCTTTGTATTTGAAATGGTGGTATTTGGTAATTTCTTTGTTTACTTTTGTCATTGAAATGGAAATACATATTTGATCTAATCTTTATCTTTTACTGATGTGATTCGATAGTTGGTCAAAAATATCTCGGGTTGTTATCTTGACTTGATAGTTTGTACTTGCTTGTACTTGATGGGAAATCTCTTATTGTGACTCAATTACTACATTCGACAGATGGTTGACATATTCACATATCTATGGACTTAGGTATGCCTTATCATTTTGACAGTTATGGTCATAGTTGTACTTCTTTTATTCCTATATTATAGAGAATCTATTGGTATTATATCGACTTATGCATTCAACCTTTGACTTGTTGACCGACTCCTTTGTCTTTATTGCAAATTACTGATGTGGCCTTTGTGTTGAAAAGTTCAATCCTTACAATCACGGATTCTATGGACAATAACATGGAGCTTAATTGTGTCCATTCATGGAGTCTCAAGATCAAAGACTTGGAAACTTCCAAATCCAAGAAGGGACTAAAACTAGGACTTTTGGTCTCTGGCATGGCACTCTCCATGTTCGTTTCAATACTAATCAACTGGAAGAAAACAAAAATGCAAAAGAAGAATCAAAGCAAGAGGGATTCAAAAATATTTTTTTTGGAAATGTTATTGGGCGGGAGTTTTATAAGTGAGACTTTTTAAAGCAAGATTTATAAAAATAAAATGTTTGTTGTTGTCACATCTACCTTTTCATTATTGTTTGTCTTACTCATGATGGATGCATATGTATGTATGGTAATATGTATTTTAAGGTATTTTAACATATCTATTTTCTTGGGAGACTAGCTAGTGGTCATCTTTGGCCGGCATTGACTATCCATCCATATCATTAGATATGGTCAGATGCCCATCTATTACTATCCCATCATGTAATGGTCACCATACCCCTCTATTATCATAGAAAATTTTGACTTGATTTGGCCCTGCACGTACATAGTACTAAAACCATAGAATAGATATTAAATATGCACATAAATCTTTAAACTAAGTTAAAAATAATTTAAAAGATTTTTGATTTAAAACTTTATGGCTAGATTCTATAAACAGGAAAAAATATAGTTAGAAATTTTTATCAATTTTAAGAAAAATATATTTTAAATTGAAATTAGTTATTTTTTTACAATTATTTTAATAAAATAATAATTTATATTTATTATCTATAAATTATTTAATAACTATTAAATAATTTATATAAACAATTTAGTTAATACATATGATTTTATTTAATGTGCATATATATTATAATTTATTATTTAATTACAATAATATATAATTTATTATTACCTATTAATTTATTTTATGTATTAATGTAAATTTTTATAATACATTTAAATTAAATTGAAAAAAGTAATTTAATCAATGCTTATAATTTAAATTTAATGCACATGTATTATAATATTTTTATTATGTTTATATTAAATTTAATTTAGTTTATACTGATTTAAGTACTATATTTTTTATATTAAACTTGATGTCAACTATTTGCATTACCAACATTAAAATTCTAAGTACACATCAAATTTTGAAGTCTAATATCTATATTACCATACACTTGAATCTTCCATCAATATAGATAATTATTATGTCTCGTGAGAACACAATGAGATAAAAAATGGTAGTAGCAACATATCATAAAATGATAGAACAAATATTAGCTCACATGCACAAATATAAAATAGTTATCAAAGTATATAAATGTATAAATTTTATAGCACATAGTTAAAATATAATTAAAATACATATACGCATCATGAAAAATAAGTATCTAACATCATCATGGAATAAGAAGTGATTGTTGAATCATGCATACCACTCTATCATTATTAAATTTGATCTAAACATACTATAACATAAAAAATAGTTGAATCATCATGGAATAAAATAGAGTGATTGTTGAATCATGCATATTTTTTTCTTTTGGTTACATCTTGGATTCTAATTTAATAGCTTGGTACAATGATTGAGTATTATATCCTTAACATTGTGAATATATTAATGCTCTAAAAATAATGTGGTGAATAATGAAGCTTCCTTGGTGGGACTAGATGTGCAATAAAAATGCTTGTTTATTATATTGATTAATAAAGGATTGTTTAGCTGAATAATTATCATTCCGATTTATCAAAATTGACCATATTTATTTAGGGTTTGTTTAGAGAAAAAAGATTTTGACTTCATGGAGTTTAAGAATGGATTATTGTCTTGACGTTATTACATGTGAGGCACATTTTTTTTTTTTTAGCTTTTGTTGAATACAACATATCATATAGTATGTTCAGTTCTCAACTAATGCTGGCTCCAAAATATGATATAAATATTAAAAATAATTCTAACAATTTAATGGTAAAGTTATATTTCGATTAAAGGCTAATGCTTAACATTTATTGAATAAAATTAAATGGTTTATATCTAATTATAAACCATTATTTATTAATATATATTTTTAAAAGTTATATAATTATATTAATAAAAATATATATTTTATAAATCTTAAAATAAATAAATTATATATTATATAAATATTTTAATAACATTATTATATGCATATTTTTAAAAGTTAAATAATGCTATTACTAAAATTTGCATACAATATATTTATTAATATTACTAAATTACATATTATGTATAATAATATATTACTTATTAAAAAAATTAACTTTAAAATTAAACATATAATTTTATAAATAATTAAATACTACTATATATTGTTTTATTAATTTATTAATATGACTGTAAAAAACAACTAATTTGAATTTAAAATAAATTATTTCTAAAATTAAAAAATCTAACTATATTTCTTCCTGATTTATAGAATCTAATGATAAACTTTTAAATCCAAAAAATATTTTAAATTATTTTTTTACTTAATTTAAAGGTGCACGTGTACTGTGCAGGATCAAATCAAGTCAGAATTTGCTATGACAATAGAGGGGTACAGTGGGCATCGCTTGATGGGATAGTAATGGATGGGCATCCAGCCATATCGAATGATATGGCTGGATAGCCGGTGCCTCTTTGGCCACCCATCTATCCTACCAAGTGCCTGAGCATAAAAATATCCTACTTACACACATATGTCATATCTAGAATTAGTCTTCTATTGTATTTCATGGATTTGTGTGCTTAAGCCAACACAAATGCCATCAAATTTTATTATTTCCCTTCTTGCTTTTCGAGAGTGTCTTCGAGATAGATAGAGCTAGATGGTCATCACATTAGATAGTTTTCCTGTTTGAGTCTGACATTACAAATGGGGGTTCCCTATACCAAGTTTGGAAATCTCATTCACCCATCCATTCCCTTCACAATAGATATGTGAAATCTTAATTTCTTCAAATTTTCTAATGAGCTCCTGAATTGGCTTCAACCATCTCCCAAGTTTCCAATTTGGGGTGGTGTTATTTCTTATGGAATTTATTGTTATTAGGGGGTTTCCTTCTAAATGGACATGCCTCACATTCAATTCTAGTCCCAATTTCAATCCTATAATAGCTACACAATTTTTTCTAGGTTATTGGACGCAATCCCCAAATGTGTTGATCTCTTAGACATAATGTTGCCTCTATGGACTCGCACTAAGTAGCCAACAATGTTCAAGCTTAGGGTAAGTCCCCATGCAACTGCTAAGCTTATTTTAGCTAGCAGCTACTGCTCAATATTTTTAGCAGCAAATTGTGGAGCTGATGGGCCCATGGTTATGAAATTTTATTACTTATTTTTTGAGCAGTTATGTTAAAAACTATTTTTAAATATAATTATTAATAAAAAATTATTTAGAGAAAAATAGAAGACAAATAAGAGGGAAAATAATTTGTGGATCCATGTGTTGTTTTTCCCAATAAGCAGTTGCTGCTTATTTCTAGCCCCCCCTCCCCTTTTTTCCTTATTTTTCATTTTATATATATATATATATATATATATACATATATATATATATATTACATATATATATATATATATATACATATATATATATATATACATATATATATACATATATACTATATATATATATTATACATATATATATATATATACATATATATATATATACATATATATATATATATACATTACATATATACATATACATATATACATATACATATATATATACATATACATATATATATATACATATATATATACATATCATATATATATATATACATATATATATATATATATATATATATATACATATACATACATAT
>BSBK01003160.1:0-2500 GCA_027943335.1 Chamaecyparis obtusa
ATGGTAATATCTCTAAAATAATTACCATTATACAAATAATACTCATGACTATTAATTTATAAGAATTTGTTTAATTTCTACTACATACCTCTTCTCTGTGATTATCCTTTATATACAAAGCTCTTCTTCTCTTTTGACAAAGTGCTATTTATTTACAATCTTTATTATCTCTTATTATTTAATATTTCTCCTCACTATTCTCTTAATCAATGACTATTTTTTTTCATTATTTATATCTCTGCCAATCATTGTTTTCCTACATATTTTCCCCTTTTGCATTTCTCTGCAACTTAATGTTTATCGCCCTAATTCTTATCATTGTCTTCCTTTTATTTTCTTATTCAATGGTGATTTAAAATCTTGTTTAATTTGTCATCTATGTCCTTCCAAAAAAAGTCACAATCCTTCATAATCACAATCCCTTCGAAAAGTCACAACACTTCCAAATTACAACCTTTTCGAAGAGTCACAACCATTCATAGTTATAATCCTTTTGAAGAGTCACATCCTTTCATCATTACAACCTTTTGAAAAAGTCCCTTTCTCATTTTATTCTCATTCCCTTCCTCTTCCATTTAATCTCTCTTTAACTCTTCTCCTCTTTTCTCTTTCAAATGAACTCTCCTCCCTTTTATATCTTATTTTGAAGGAGCCACAACTCTTTATTAAATATCTCTTGACCTTTCATTAGATTTAGTTAATTTATATTATTATATTATTTATTTTAAGTTTATTATCATTTATTATTAAATCCCATTTAGAAAGGTAACATACTTTTTACAATATTATTTCTTGTAGTTAATTTATTTATTTGTTCATTAATTGTAATTTTATTATTATTTAATTGTTATTTATTTTAAATCTTATTTTATTGATAATAGATTATATCGTATGCTATTATTTATATTATAATAATAATATTTTTATTATCATTTATTATTATTTATATTTTAATACTAATTTTAATATATGATTTTATTATCATTATTTATTTGAATAATGTTCTACTATTTAATTATTATTAAAATTTTATCTTAAAATAGGGACATGATAGTCCACCCTTCCTCAAATGCTTGTCCTCAAGCAATTAGATAATTTCTTCTTATGATTCGAAAGATATACATCTTTTAGTCTAAATTATTAGGTTGTTGTCATGGCTATGATCAAACCTCTTCCAACCTCCAATGTCTTTCCACATTATTCTTTCACATGAATTATTTTCCCATATCCTCTTTTACCCTATAGGATGGAAGCATCATGCCTTGATACCACTGTAATGTCCCTACTTCTAGCTTGAATATTTGATGCTTAAAACTTGAAAAAAATTGTTAGTAGACAAATATATAATATAAAGATATATGATATTAAAATAATTATTAGTTATTAACAAGATAAATAAATATTAAATCTTCTAAATACTAATCCCATACTACACCCACATAATCCTTAGAAAGAGAGTCTGCTAAGATTTTCCTAATTCTCTTATGAGAATAACTCTCAATTAGATAACCATCACATCGAGAGTGCCCTTAAAAGGCCTCTAGGATCTCTTTTAATGAGCGAACTCATTAATAATAAATACTTGGAAAAGATCCTACCTCTAACCAAGCCTATTGTCTCTAACATATGCATATGATTAACCACTACAATATATATTTGCCTCTAAGAGATTCTCTATAAATCTCTCTCTAGATTCCAATTTGGAATCTTAACATTCATAAAGAATGCCCTCTTGTCTTTGAGTCCTCTTTAGAGAAACTCGACATTCTTAATGAATTCCCTCTACAAAGATTAACTTTCTCTATATAACAATCATAAGTCCCAAAATGGTAATATCTCTAAAATAATTACCACTATACAAATAATACTCATGACTATTAATTTATAAGAATTTGTTTTATTTTTGCTACATACCTCTTCTCTGCAATTATCCTTTATATACAAATCCCTTCTTCTCTTTTGACAGAGTGTTAATATATTTACAATCTTTATTATCTCTTATTATTTAATATTTCTCCTCACTATTCTCTTAATCAATGCCTGTTATTTGTTTTCATTATTTATATCTCCGCCAATCATTGTTTTCTTGCATATTTTCCCCTTTTGTATTTCTCTGCAACTTAATGTTTATCACCCTAATTCTTATCATTGTCTTCCTTTTTTTTCTTATTCAATGGTGATTTAAAAATCTTGTTTAATTTGTCATCTATGTCCTTCCAAAAAAGTCACAATCCCTTTGAAAAGTCACAACACTTCCAAATTACAACCTTTTCGAAAAGTCACAACCATTCATATTACAATCCTTTTGAAGAGTCACTTCCTTTCATCATTACAACCTTTTGAAAATGTCCCTTCCTTATTTTATTCTAATTCCCTTCCTCTTCCCTTTAATCCCTAATTTTTAACTCCTCTCCTCTTTTCTCTTTCAAATGAACTCTCGTCCCTTTTATATCTTATTTGAAGGAGTCAACTCTTTATTAAATATCTCTTGACCTTTCAT